>CAUYPK010138216.1:0-18330 GCA_963574355.1 Loris lydekkerianus
TCTTTAAGCATCAGAGAAATGCAAATCAAAACTACTTTGAGATATCATCTAACTCCAGTAAGATTAGCCTATATCACAAAATCTCAAGACCAGAGATGTTGGCGTGGATGTGGAGAAAAGGGAACACTTCTACACTGCTGGTGGGAATGCTAATTAATACATTCCTTTTGGAAAGATATATGGAGAACACTTAGAGATCTAAAAATAGATCTGCCATTCGATCCTATAATTCCCCTATTAGGCATATATCCAGAAGACCAAAAATCACATCATAACAAAGATATTTGTACCAAAATGTTTATTGCAGCCCTATTCATAATTGCTAAATCATGGAAAAAGCCCAAGTGCCCATCGATCCATGAATGGATTAACAAATTGTGGTACATGTACACCATGGAATATTATAAAGCCTTAAAGAAAGATGGAGACTTTACCTCTTTCATGTTTACGTGGATGGAGCTGGAACATATTCTTCTTAGTAAAGTATCTCAAGAATGGGAGAAAAAATATCCAATGTACTCAGCCCTATTATGAAACTAATTTATAGCTTTCACATGAAAGCTATAACCCAGTTACAACCTAAGAATAAGGGGAAGGGGGAAAGGGAGGGGAGGGAGAGAAGAGGTGGGGAGAGGGTGTGGGATTGCTGGGATTACACCTGCGATGCTTCTTACAAGGGCATATTTGGAACTTAGTAGATGTGGAATGTAAATGTCTTAGCACAATAACTAAGAAAATACCAGGAAGGCTATACTGACCAGTGTGATGAAAATGTGTCAAACGGTCTATGAAACTAGTGTATGGTGTCCCATGACCACATTAATGTACACAGCTATGATTTAATAAAAATAAAAAATAAAAATAAATTAAAAATGAATTAAAAAAAAAAACCTTTGTTGGACACATAACCTGCAAATATCTTCTTCCATTCTGAGGGCTGTCTGTTTTACTTACTGTGTTCTTGGCTGTGCAGAAGCTTTTTAGTTTGATCAGGTCCCAGTAGTACATTTTTGATGCTGCTTCAATTGCCCAGGGGGGTCCTCCTCATAAAATACTCGTCCAAACCGATTTCTTCAAGGGTTTTCCCTACACTCTCCTCTAGTATTTTTATAGTTTCATGTCTTTACACCTGTCCTAACTGTTGATCATAAGTGGCCTCTCCGACTTTTTTTTTTTCCTTTTTTTTTTTTAACATATCGTGTTAACAATACTTCTGAAGGTTTCAAGGGGAAAGAGTTTTAGAAAAAGAAGTTTATTTTTCGGATTTACATTTGGCTATAATTTGCATCTAAAGCTTTTCAAACTCTACATAAAATTAGATGGAGTAATTTTAAAATGCAAAATTTGATTCAGTGGGTTAACTAAGAACCCATTTTTCTAGCCCATGGGGTGCTCTGTGAAAAACAAGGAATTGCAGCACAATAGATAAGGGGTTCTTGTGTTACAACCCTTCAGTTTGTGCAAACATCCCGAGCTGTTGATTGTGCCCACTACGTTTCTACCGTTTCTGGGGTGACTTGTCGACAGGACTTCCAGTTTGAGCAACACACTGAACCATCATCATCCACTGCCTGCAAATACTTCTGTCCTGATTCTGAGTCTGGATCATCAGTTCTGAGAGCCTCTTACCTACGATTGAGGTTCTTAGAGGAGAGAAGTGTGGGTTAGGGGCTTGGTAACTTGGTAACTTTTTCTAATAGTAAATTCAATCAGAATACTCTTATCCATCAGAGATAATCCAAAAACACTGAAGAGCATACTGAAATGTTTGAGATCCAGCCGTTTTGTTCCAAGGTACCGAGGAATTTGGTAGAGGGGCAGCTTCTGTTGATTCATAGGAATGGGTTAGTCATTAATGCCTGTAAGATTCTGCATGTTCTTACGGCTTTGAGTCTAATCTGACATGTATTATCCTTGATACATCAGTTTTGAGAGAATCATAGGTAAAGTAAAAACTATAGAATCAGTTTTGAAGTGTCATGGTTTCATTAATCTTTCCATTAATCCTATGCTATGATGACATCATTCTTGAGTATTTAGAAATTGATTCTTTAACTCTATCAGATTGTGGACAAACAAGGTTCTTAGTATAGCAAGTCAGGATTAGCAAAAAGAACATGGGGACTTTTGTTGATCTTTGTAGAAAATGTCAGGCAGTTATTACGTCTTAATACCTGTATGACACTTTGAACCATTGTTTTCAAACTGACAAGCCCAATATCATTCACTATTATAGCTCTTTTGCCCCTTTGTTTTGGAATAGGTAAAATTTTGAATAGCATACTTCCTCACTGCACCGTTTTATATGAATGAATACTTTTTCTTTCAGTAAATTTCCAAAGAAAGCTTTGATAAATTCTTCAGTCTGCTCAGAACCAGCCATAGGGTCTAGGTATTTGATCATAAGAAATTGTGGAGTAATTTTTTCACATTTCTTTAGTGCTGTTGACATTAACTGTATCAGGATATTATATATATTTGTTTATATTAGAATTATACTTCATAAGCATGACATGCTGTGATGCCATTTCAATGTACTTTTGGGTCTTATCGATGTGTGTTCTTTTTTTTTTTTTTTTTTTTTATGGAGACAGAGCTCACTATGTCACCCTCAGTAGATTGCTGTGGCATCATAGTTCACAGCAACCACAAACTCTTGGGCTCAGATGATTCTCTTGCCTCAGCTTCCCAAGGAGCTGGGACTTCAGGTGCCCTCCACAACATCTGGCTATTTTTTTTTTTTTTTTTTTTTTTTTTTTTATTTGTTTATTTAGCAGGACTCGGCTGGGTTCGAACCCACCAGCACTGGAGCATGTGGCTGCTGCTCTAACCACTGAGCTAAATATGTGTTCTTTATACTCTCAGAAATTTCAAGGACATAAAGCTCTCTGTTGTCTATTTTTATTTTAGCTGCTTTAAAAGTAAATGTATGTTCTCTGCATATGAGACTCAGGTAACATCTAACTGGTAACAAACTCTTTAGTCTTTAATAAAAGTATTTTTAAACTAAAATGCATATGCAAATTTCAGTGAGAGTTACATATTTGAAAACATAAACTATCTCACTCTTTGAATTTATTCCTAATTAACAAAATAATTTCATTCTCTTCACCAGCAACTATTGCATGGGAAAACAAATAATAGGACATTTTTAAAGCAAAATCTAGTCCAGAAAAATTTTCTAAATTATTGCAACATGATACTATGAGAATTCAAAAGGAACAAAACACTTCAGTTGAATCACAATATTTATTTATCAATAAGAATATAAATTCTGAGCTCTGACATAATTCCACATGATATACAAAGTGAAGAATAAATCTTTAAACTTTATAATTTAAGATAATCATATATTCATATGCAGTTATGAGAAAAGTACAGAGATAGCCCATGTAACATTTAGCTATTTTTTTTCCTAAATGGTAATATTACAAATAATGTTTCTAGAGACATTTATGTATAAATTTTTCTGTGAATTTTTATTTATCTCAGGTATATGCCCGGGGAATGCAATTGCTGGGTGGTATGGTGGTTAACTGTTTATTTTTTAAAAGAAATCACTTAATCATTTTCCAGGGTGACTATATCAATTTGCATTACCATCTGCAATGTATAAGTAATTCAATATTTTCTCTTTTAAGATTTTTTTTTTGTAATTCAATTTTTTCACATCCTTTACTTGGTATTGTGTAGTTTTTCTGTTTTGATTTTCATCCTTCTGATAGAGGTGACATAGTATCACTGCATAATTTTAGTTTGCATTTTAATAACAGCTGCAGATGGTAACCTACTTTTCACATCTGTATGTCAAATAATGTTAGTTGTTTCCCAGCTGTACATCTTCTTCACAGTAATATCTGTCCTTGTTTCTTGTGCATTTATTAATTTGAATGTTTGGTTTTCCTCACTGTTAACTTTGTGAGTTCTTTATCTATTCTAGATACTAGTCCTTT
Organism: Loris lydekkerianus; assembly: GCA_963574355.1. Taxonomy (NCBI): domain Eukaryota; kingdom Metazoa; phylum Chordata; class Mammalia; order Primates; family Lorisidae; genus Loris; species Loris lydekkerianus. The sequence goes on from CAUYPK010138216.1 coordinate 3,954, forward strand.
GTGAGATATGTGGTTTGCAAATACTTTCTTCTAGATTTGGCTTTCTATCCTCTTAATGAGATCTTTTTCAAAGTATTTAATTTTTATGGAATACATTATCAAATTTTTCTTCTGTGGATTATTCTTATTGTACTTTGGATGTTAAATTTTAGTATTTATCTTTCTACCTCCAGATCTTGAGAACTGTCTAAAAAGTCTTATGATTTTACATGTTACATTTATGACTTTGATCCATTTTGAGTTAAATTGTATAATTTATGAGACTTGAGGACTTATGGGAGACCTGTCTCTCTCTCTCTCTTTAATTCCTGCACCATCATTTGCTAAGAGGGTTCTTTTCTCTCTTTCTGTTGAGTTGCTTTTACACATTTGTCAAAAATCACTTGGGCATATTTATTAAAGTCCATTTCTGAAGTTTTTTATTATGTTCAATTGATTTGTGTGTCCACTCCTTCTACCTGTACCAAACAAACTTGATTATTGTAGCTAAATAAAGGTCTTGAGTTAGCATACAACAATTTAATCAAATTTATTCTTTCCTCTCAAAGTTTGGCTTTTATACTTATTTGCCTTTCCGTACATACTGTGTAATATTTCAATTCTTTTACATTTTCTAACATCTGGTTTATGGTCCAGGATACTGTCTATCTTGGTGTATGTTTTTTGTATGCTTAAAAACACTGTTTTATACTGACATGAGGTGGTATACTCTATAAATGTTAATTAAAGTCCTGTTGGTTGAAGGATTTTTAAATTCTTCCACCTCTTTGCTGATTTTCTTGCTAACTATTCTATTAACTTATTAAAAGAGAGTATACAAGTTCTCTGTAATTGTGGATTTGTCTATTTTTCCTTTCAATTGTATCACTTTTTGTTTCACACAGTTTGAAGCATTTTTGTTGTTTGATTCATATATATATATTTATGACTACCTCGACTAGATGGCTTGACCCTTTGTCTTTACCTAGTGTTCTTCTCCATCGTTGACAATTTTCCGTGCTTAGAAGTCAAGTATTTGTGATGGTAACACACCTTTGCCTTTGTAATTTTGAGTAAAGTTTGTATGATATGATTTTTTTTTTCTATTTTTATACTTGGAACCAGCTATATTGTTATATTTGAAGTTCACTTCTTAAAGACAACAAAGATGTGGTCATGTTTGTTAGAATTAACATATTCTGCTAATATTTATTTTAATCTATTTGCTTTTTATTTAGCGTTATTATTTACATGGTGGGGCTTAAGTCTATAACGTTGTATTTTTATTTGTATTTTAGCAGAATATTTTAAATATTCTGCTAATATTTATTTTAATCTATTTGCTTTTTTTAGGGTTATTACTTACATGCTGGGGCTTAAGTCTAAAACTTTGTATTTTTAAACATTTTATTTATGTTTGTTCTTCATATTTTTTTCTCTGCCACTTTTCTTGACTTCTGTGGATTACTGGAACATTTTTATTTATCATTACAATGTTATTGGATTCATGTCTTTCTTAGTAGCTTTTTCAGTAACATACAATAGGTGTTAAAACATAATTCATCACATTCAACTAATGTTAAGATTTCTCAGTTTGAGTAAAGTATAGAAATTTTCTTTCTTTATTTCTTATGCTCTATCTTCATGTTTATTGATTTCTTCCACTCCACTGTCCTGTTGTGTTTTAATTTTGGTTATTGTATTTTATTAAAACATTATAAGATTTCCATTTAGTTTTTCTTTATATGTATATCTTCTATATGTATAATTATATATCTCTATATCTTCTTTGCTAAGGCTTTTTGTTTGTTTTCGTTTTAAGAGTGCTTGGAATTGCTGGTTCAAGTCTTTTCATGATGGCTATTTCAAAGTCTATGACAGATAATTTTTACATTTCTTTAAACTCAGTGTCAGTAGCTATTGATTCTCTTTGTTCAGGTTAAGTTTTTCATGTTTCTTGGCATGGTGTGCGACTTTTAGTTAAATTATAGATGTTCGAATTTTTGTTTTGTTTTCTTTTAATTGTAGAAATTATGGTTAGTGTGTAATGGTGTCATGTTAAAATTTTAGTATATTTTCAAGATAACTAATAAGATTATCTTTTATTATATTTATTGGAAATTCATATATTTTATCTCCTCTTTCTCTTCTATCTGTTCTGCTATGTAACTTCTTTCTATGGAATCTCTCATAAGTTTCAGCAATTTTCTCTTGGAATTACAGCCAATCTATGATTTTTGTTTGTTTGTGTGCTTTCTTTTTCATCAGTCCTCTAAGTTGAAATGTGCTAGTAGAAGTCATAATTAGCATTCAATCTCCAAGGGATATACTTTCTATTTTTTCTAACATTTTTCTTCTATTTGATATGATCTTGCAGCTGGTGTCTCTGGGGTCAGCCATCTTGTTTTTCCCCTGGACACATTTTATTTTTCCAACAGTGAATCCTTGATTTTTGCCCATTATTCCTTATAAAATATGTGTTTACTTTTTTATATTTTCTACTAAATGTAGTGAATATTATATATGAACTAAAAATAAGCAATTTTTTGTGTCAATAGAAATTTCTATGTCAATTGGTTCATTTTTGTTAATCTTCTTTATCTTAACTTTATTTATCCCATGAATGACTTTGGGGAAAGCTCAATAGTACATTATTAGTTATTATGAAAGTTACTGAAATGGAGGAGTATTCAATTTCATATTATGATTGTGAATGAGGTTATGCACCCTTTTCAAACTGTTAATTTCTGTATTATTTCAATTAGAGTTTGCATTGTTTATCATTTCCTATAGTTTTGTTTTCAGCCTTTCTGAATGCTTGTGTTTAATGTGTCCCTTTAAAAGAATGTATGAGATGGGTAAAGGAGTGGAGGGGGTTCAGTAAGCTCCCACTTAACAGCCAAAGTGTGAGAGTATATGGCACACTTCCTGGATGAGGGACTCAACTACAACTTTACCTTACACATGCAAACAATATAACCTAATTTACACTACTTTTCTATTGATCCAACATAAAAAATAAATAAAGAGCATATGATCACTAATGTTTTGTTTTGACACTAGTCTAAATATATTTTAATTGTAATAATTATTCCATTCATATTTATTGTACTTATTAATACATTTGAGGTTTTATCAATTATTTTATTTACCTCTTAATCACATATGTTCCATGTTTCTTGTTTGTCTGTTTTGCTTTTTTGCCTTCTTTGGACTAACTGAATGCTTTCAAATGTATTATTTCTTTTAAAATTTAATAAGCATTAATTTTAACGGTTATGATAAATATTTCAATTTTAATAATTTATGAATTAATGTCACACATTAATCATATTTCTAGTATTTACTTAAGTTAACAAAACTCAGAACAATTTAACTGCACTTCTTACAATTTTATCGTACAATTTTCTGGTTTTAAGTTTTACATACATTTTAAAAATGACAAAATATCACTATCCTTTGTATTTATCTCTCTAAGAGATTAAAATCTATTTTGAATCTATGGTTTGATATCTTTCATCAGTTGTGGAAATTTTTGGTCATAATCACCTAAAATATTTATGCTCCTGAATTATAATCTCCAAAGCTTATCCACATCTTTATAAACAAATAATGAGGCTAAGTGTAAGGGAGTTAAAGAAGGCAATCTTTATTGCATTTGACTGAGCTGAGGCCTTATAGAACAAATTTATTGAGATAATATAAGAGTTAATGTGGACAAGTTAACAATCAAGTGTCTAAAATATTCAGTAACCAAGACATCCTCTAAGTTACAATATGCTAGTAGGAAATTATAATTAGCATTCAATTTCTAAGGGATATGCTTTCTATTTTTTCTAATATAATAATGTAAATTAAGGTCAACAAACTTTTTTCTTTAAAGGGCCAGACAGTAACTATTTTTTTTTTTTTTCCAGATAAGTTTTTATCATGAATATTCAATTCTGCCATGGCAGTGCTAACACAGCCATGGAAAAGACATAAGTGAATGGTGACAGCTATGTTCCAAAAGGACTTTATTTGCAAAAATAGGCAATAAACTGAAATTTTGCTTATTAACCATATAATAACAAGTCCTTTCTTGAGGAATGTAGGTACAATGGACTACCATCCTTTAATAATCTACTTTTATTATTTGGTATTTGGGTAGTTTGTGTGAGGGCATAGTTAAGCCATTTTCAATCTTTAACATTTCAATTTCATTTAGGTCTCATACATCTGAAGTATCATTGGCTTGAGGATATTGTGGCCATACTTAAGGGCTGAGAAATCACAGGAGGTGAATCACGTTTTTAGTGTGTATAATCACTAAGTTATAGCCCAAGGCTTTTTCTTTCTGCAATTCCCATGAACACTCTTTGATGACATCTGGTTTACAAAATAATTCTTGCCCCAATAATTTCATAATAGGAATGAAATCAACAAAGCAGCACCATTTGGTGAGAGAGCCCAGAGAGAGTCTTAGGAGATGCAAAGGAACTGAAGCAGAAGCAGACTCGAGGGGCATTTGAGATTCCAATTGAAATTTAATTTATTACTTTAAGTAAGGAATGATGTAATGGTGAGGGAACTGATGGTAAAAGGGTCAATAAAAATGGAATGCTCTTTTTTGGCAATCCATGGAAAAATTTTGCTTATGTTAAGAACAATGTAATAGAACAGTATCATTTTATGATACATAGTTTGTCTTTTCTACTTTAGAATTCCCTCTTTTGCTAAACTCTTAGATTTTTTTATTTAAAATATTGGCAAGTATCTTTTCTTTAATTTAAAATATTGGCAAGTATCTTGGTTAAAATAATATAGAAAAGTGTTATTTTTCTTAGGTTTTTCTAATTGCTTAATCTTAGGGCTGTCAATTTGGAACACGATTTTTTTCATTATCATTAAAGGTTCATTACTATCAGCATGTTTTATCACTGTTGATATTTCCCTTAATTACTGTGCTATGTTTGTGTGTGTGTGTGTTTTAATAACTTCCTTATTTTCTGTAAATATAAGCTACTGCAAGCTAATCTCATATATCTCCTGCTTCAGTCCTGGGATAAGTCATTTCTCCAAGGAACTCTGGTTCTTTTGATTGGAGAATGGGTACACATCAAGATCTTGGGGCAAGGGCTTGAAATTGACTAATCGATTTTGATAGGAATGACCTTGGGGAAAGCTCATGGCTGACTCATGTTACTCTAATCAATATTCCGTAGCAGAACCACTGAATTTCTTAATTGTCCTTGCAAAATTCCCCCAGAGTTTCAAATACTTAGCTATATTCACATCTTAATATCTGTATATCTAAGAAGGTAGAAAACAAATCAGAGTTCTATTGAATTACTGAGCGGATTAAGTGACTTTTGGGACTTTTTCAATACAAATCCTTCTTAGATAAAAGAGAAATTGTCTTGAAATTTAAAAGCTGATGATTGCTGAAAAATTTTGATTTAGAGAATGGAAGAGTTGGTACTAATGTCTCACATGGAAAAAGAACAGTTTTCGGAGCTTAGAACATGAAAGAATCACAGTAAGAAATTCTGAAATATTTTGTGTTTACTGAACATGATTGTCTTGATCATAAATGACAGTCACCTGAGAATAAATAAGCCTGTTTTACCTTCCTACACTCATTTTCTTCATTAAATATTTTAAGCAAGTTTAGATTGTAAGAACATTTTATGAGATGTATTTTAGTTTTTATGCTGTACATTGTTCAGAAAGCCTCCTTGTCCATATTAGGTCCTAAATTAATATTTTCTGGGTAATAAGGGTTTAAAGTGAAAATATTTATAATTTAGTACTGAGGAACCACATGCTCATTTTGGAAATTTTACAGAATATAGAAATAGGCAAAATCTTTCATCGTCTCTTCCTCTCTACTCCTTCTCCACCCCTCGTATTACTTCTTAGGAACAATCATTATTGGTATATTTTGTGTATATTTTAAATATAGTTCACACAAAAATATTATAAATGTGATTCTAGCAATATCATCTAGCATTTATTGAGTAGGCCTAGGCAATGAGAGCATTTTATACATTTGTTCACATTTATTTTTTCAAAAACCCTTTGAGGTAGTGTTTATTCCCATTACAACATCTAAGGAAATAACCTTGAGTCCCAAGAGTCAGAAACTTGTTGAATATATTTTACATCACATGACAGAACTTACTTTCAAATCACATATTCTGACTTCAGAGCCCATGTTCTTCTATTTATCATTTATTTATTTATTTATTGAGACATTGTCTCTCTCTGTTGGGTAGAGTGCTGTGGCATAAAAATTAACAGCAACCTCAAACTCTTAGGCTCATGAGTTCATCTAGCCTCAGCCTTCTGAGTAGCTGGGACTACGGGCACCACACAGACAACGTCTGGCTAATTTTTCTATTTAGAATAGAGACAAGGTCTCACTCTTGCTAAGGCTGGTCTTGAACTCTTGAGTTCAAGCAATACACCTGCCTCAGCCTCCCAGAGTGCTAAGGTTAAAGGTGTGAGCACCAGACCTGGCCTCAGAGTCCATATTCTTAACAAAATGATATCATCTTTCTCAATTTTTAATTTTTCCCACAATTTGCTCTCCTTGTTAAGCAATACGTTTTGCATTCCTTTCGAGATTGGAGTGCAGAGATCCTCCTCACATTTTTCAGGGGTTGCATAGAACTCAGTTTTATAGTTTGACTACATGACACTCGTGACATAGTGAGATTTATTATTAAAACGCACTCTTTGTACACATAAACGTTGTAGTTTTTCAGTGAAAATCTTTTTAAGTACAATCCTATATTTTGTACTGTCATAAGTTTAGATAAATGCATAGAAGTAGAACTATTTAGGCCATGAGTTTCAGCACGTGTTATTACACTAGTTTATATACAGGTGCGTTCTGGGGGTGTGACAGGTTTCTATTGCAACTGTCGCCAATATGACTCATTAGCAAACCTTAATCACTGCCATTCAGATACAGAAAAATATTTTATTGTTATTTCAATTTGTGTTTATTTAATTATAAGCAGTTTTGATTATATTTTTGTTCATAGGGCATTAATAATCTTTGCCTATTAAATGCTTGTCTGTGGTCCTCGCCCATTTTTCTATTAGATTCTTAACCATTTTCTCGCTGTTACTTAAGGTTGTTTGTGGACTAAGGGTTAGCATTTGTCTGTCAGAACTATAACTTTTTTGTTTGTCCATTATATTTTTATTTATCTTATTGACAGTGTACATATTTGCATAGAATTGTCTTCAGTTTTTATATAATAGGTTTGTCAAACTTATTTTCACTTCTTTGATTCTTTATTTGCTTAGACTTTGCCCAATTCTTGGGCACAGAAACATCCACACAGTTTTCCATCTAGTTTTCTTTCAGTCTATGTTAATTTTTAGATATTCTACTCACTTGTAATTTACTCTGTTGTGATATAATATATTTTTCCTAGCGAACTGGCCTCAACAATTCATTGAATAGTTCTTTTCTTCACTGTTTTGAAAGGCTCCTACAGAATATATTAAATGTACATGACGAAAACTAAAAATTAAAAAGAGAAACAAACATGCCAGAAATATGGTGTTGATAGAGCTGCATGTATCTACATTTAAAAAATCGAAGGAATATTTTACTTTCAGAAAAGTGGAGGTCCATGTGAAAATTTTGCTAGAGGTACAAAAATTTAGAGCTTTGCAAATAGTGAAAACCTTGAAATATAAGAAGGATGAGAAACACATGAGGAAAACAAGTAAACAATTTCAAAAGTTACAAGTGCTACAGTTTTTCGTGTATGCAGGGAAATACTGTTTTCCTTTCCTGCATCACTGTGGACCTCTGGATGTCCAGCAAACCTGGAGAGTTTCTTGGTGTGCTGTACAGTTTTAGCGGGGTCCTTCTTTCATGTTTATTGAGCACACCTACCTAAGCATACAGTAGATCCATATCTCGTGCTGCTGTTAGACTTAGGCATGTAAACTGAAATAACAAATTGCTACAGAACACCGACGCTGAACACAAGTAAATTTTCCCAGACGACCACACCATCAGGTGCAGCAGCCAATTGCCTTACCTAGATGCTAATTCTGTGCTATTTTCTGATTCTATTTTGTAAACTTATCAAGAGTTTTTCTCTTGGATCTTAGGAAAATAGAGTCAAGTCCAAGTTTTTCTCTTGGATCTTAGTACAACAGAGTCTTCTTTTAAAAGTAACAGGGTGGTAAAAACCTAGAAGAGAATTTGTCAGTCTCTGACTTTCCACAGCGAGGGTCTGAGGATTAGGCCCCAAGGCCAGAATGACCCTTCTCTCAATTAGCTGTACTCTAGACATGGAATTGCTGCTCTTCTAAATGAATGAGGAGCTCCTGTCTCAAAAGTTCATATGATTTTCTTATCCCTGTGCAGGAGCTAAGTCCTGATCCCTTAGTTCACATCATGCCTGGGGTTCTTCATGTGTGAGGGAGGTTATTTGTTTATATGTAGATGTGCCCTTTGAATATGAATGTGAATCATTAAAACAAAAGGATATGGTAAAGTTCTGAGAGCGATATTTAATTTTGCTTTAAAAATGAGCTTCACCTATTACTCAAGTGTTCAAAATGAAGCTTTAATTTCCCAAAGGTGAAAGGGAGGAAATAGATCTTCCTGGAAAATTCATCAGTGGGTTTTTCTCCTATAATGAAAAATAAAAGCATGAAAAGAAAAAAATGTGTTTCTGCTAGTCATGGCAGTGTTTAGGAATATATAGAGAGAGGTCTTAGAGGCAAATTAAACATAAACACATGCACCATTAAAAATTCAGTAAGTTTATTTCTTTCTCTGCTTCCAGCCTGACAGAAACACAGAAAAACATATAATAATTGGATCAGAGGGACAGTGGCTGTGTTTTCCCCTCACCTCTAGGCATTGTGGGCTAACTTTTATCCCTTAAGTAAAGAAAGGGCGTGAGAAGGTAAGAATGAAGAAATAAAAGCAACAACAGTGGCTTTGGAGGAACTCCGATCAGATCCGTTTTTGGTGGCTGTCTTTATTTATTTACTTAGTGGGAGATTTCTGTCGGGACATGGGGCATTTATTATTTACCACTGAGATTTTACTAGGCCTGACAACTGTAGTAGAGGGTAGTGTCCAAAAACTAAATAAGAAAACATGATTAAACCTAATAAGTATATACTATGTCATTTAGAAAATCTAACAAAAAGATCAATTTCTGTGGTCTTTTGGCTTCCCTGTAGCTACTTGCCAATATCATTTTTCTGCCTATAACTTCTTTATCAAGAGTTATTTCCTTCATTTCCTTGTCTTTTTAATAAACCTCTTTGTAAAAAATTTGTAATTCCTCTTAGCATTACAAATTTAAAGTTGTTCACCACTGGGAACATGAATAATTAAGCAAATGTAAATTGGAGAATATATATCTTTATATGCCACTGCATATACATGTCCTTGTACTAGTCCTTCAGTGAACTGATATGTTGCTATTTTAAAATAATGAGAAAGTTACACAGCAATATCAAAAACAGAAGAGAGCCCGTAAGGTATGCTATCATTTAATTCATTCTTTTGTGCTGACAGAAACACTCCTGCCTACAGCTGAACTGTGGCTCAAACATTACAGGAGTCATTCCACATATTAAGATTAGATATTAATATATTTAGATACTCAGAAATCAGAGAAGAGGAGGATTATATACACACTGGAAGTTTTTTTTTTTTTTCTTTTTTTTTTTTATTGTGGAGAAGGGGTAGGGAAAGAGGGCGGGGGAAGAGGTGAGTGACAGGGTCGGGCCAGTGGCATGGTACCACATTGGCTGTAGTTTTGTTTTTTATTAAGTATAAAGAATATATTCTAATATAACAAAAGAAAATAGAGCATAATCAGTACATGAACCAATAACATGGTCATTTGTTACCATTAGAAAATATGTAGTGCTATACTTTTATAGACTGGCAATGATACCATCAGTTGTTGATACAATCAGAATGAACAAAAATATGTGGGTACTAAGTTGTGCTATGACTTTGTGTTGGCTATGACATCACTAAGCACAAAGGAATTTTTCAATTACATTATAATCTAATGAGACCACCATTATATAAAAACATATTGACCCCCAAAAAGTCATTATTCAGTGCTTGAGTGTACACATCTTATTGCTCAATCTCAGTTGTGAAATTATCTTTCAAAAAGTTAAACCCAACTTAGAATGCTATTGATAATGTAGCCACTTCACCGGTGCTGAATTTTCTGTGTTCAATTGAATAGAAGAAAAATGATATCTTATCTTTGACACAAATTTAATTCTTTTAATTACATGTAAGGCTAGAATTCACAGTGATTGCATTCTTTGTGATTGCATTATTTTGTCTGTTGCCCATTGTCTTTTGTGATTCTTGTAATTTCATTGCTTTGACATAGTCCTTATACAATAATGCTACTTGATAGTTGTGATTATAGCTCCCGAGAGTTCCCTAATTTTTGTTATTGTAATGTCATAGAATTATTGTTTCTTCATCTGGATTGCAGTAAATATTACATAAGCCTTCTTTACTCTTTTTCATTTTTTTAGTTTTATGTTTTTTCAATCTGAACCATTTTTCCTCTGCAATATTTTTATTAGAATTTTAATCTGACATATTAGCCTCTCTTCCAGAGGTATCATAAATATTTTGTTATAATTCCTTCTGAATTGTTGTTATCTTGCATTTTACAATTAATTCCAAGTGTAATACTTGTTTGAAGATGTAAGATTTTAAATTAATTTCCCTGAAAGTGCCATATTTATTGTAGGATATATTTTTTTAACCTTGAGTGGAAGTCTCCTTGACTATATGATAAATTATTTAATGTAAAATTATTTATTTATATAATATTCTTTTATTTTGATTTCTCTTTCTTATGTGTCAGATTGAGGTTTTCAAAAAGGAAAATACATATTTGCAAGTCATATTTATATAAATTTCATACATTAAATTGAAAAGAAAATTATATGGACGAGTGATGAAATTGCAAGTTAGAAAATGCACTTCAGAACTCAAAAATAAAAAAAAATCAGAATATTCATTTTCCTTTTAGATACTTGACATATTCCAGACTGGTATAAAATTTGAGGTACATAGCATTATCCTATATATTTCCAGGAAAAACTGAAGGACATTCTGCAGAATATTTAAGACTCAGATAATATTATTTAAAGTATTCATTATACATAATCCAATTAAAACAATATGACTTCCTATTTTAAGGAAAGACATTTGTATGACTCATTGATACTGTCAGTCACAAAGGAATTTAGTGTACTTCCTCAGATACTTTATTTTAAACATTTTTAACGCTCATTTAAAACTGACCAAGAATTATTGCTATCAAAGGAACTGAGATGAAAAACATAAACAAAATTAACAAGCTTTAATAAGAATAGCTTATTAAACATAGCTATCATATTAAACATAGCATATATCAATGTCTATGTCCCCATTCATTCACTGAGATCATAAAGTTTGTTTCAGAAAATCATAATGTTACAGTATATCATTACAGGACTTTTTAAAAATTAGTTTGTTTCTTGAGCTTCCATAGTATTTTGTTATATATCATTTTATGTATTTTCTAAAAATTCTAGACAGGATGAAAAATTTTAAAACTAGAAAGTGATATATTATCCAAGAAAGGACATAGAAATATATGTTGTCTTATAATCTATTCAGCCAGATGAGTTGTCAATGATGACATAAAATTGGCTAGTGAGGCAAACAAGTTGAAAAGAACTTGAATACAAATTCTGAAGTGCAATATAATGTGAAACTATCTACTTAAACCTGAAAAAAATCCAAGATTTTTGGTAATTTTGTTATGGAAATTAAATTAAGAAAATATTCAGAAGTGTAAAATGGTAGGAAAAATGACTATAAAATGCAAGAGTGACCATGGCAATGTTGGTAATAATAATTGAACTAAAATAGTGAGCTAAAGACATGGCTTAGATAAATCAATTGTGATGTATAGATATTAAATTGTTTGAAATATTTAAGGTTATTGAAATATCCAATAATGTACTTTGTGCAAAGTGTGCTAAAGTGCACAAGTATGCACGCACACACACACACATATGTAATATTAACATAAAATAATTCTACTTACATAGTATATATGCTTGGGAGAATATTCATCAAAGTGTTTATTGAGGTTATCTTTGAATGGAGGACTAATATAACATCTGTATTTTCTACTTTATACATTTCTACACTCGCATTTTAAGCCATAGATCTATAGTATTTTATACAGAGTGAAAAATTCATGCATAACAATACACATTTAAGAACATAATAAGCTATTTTATGAAAACACAAGTTTCAATGCTCTGAGACTTTACAATAAACCGTAAGTCCTATGTGTATGGAAGAGAACAGATGAAGCTACATCTGTGGGAATATAATGGGGAACAACATAAAATGGATTTTCTCCACAATTCTGACAAACAAGAGATACTCTAAATCTGGACCCTGCTGTATACACAAGGTTTTAGATGGCTTGGTGACTTTTGATGGACTATGTCCAACTTCAGTATATTTTAAAATATGACAGCACACACTCCTAATATAAAAAAGAAACAAGAAAAATCATTATATGTAATTACTAGATTAAACAAACAACATTATATATTACAAAAATATCTTTTTAGAAATTGTATCTGTAAGATCGAATTATGGGGATGACTCCTTAGATTTACTTGACTCCGGTAATTAGTGAGGAGTAGTAGGAAGACTGTACAGGACGTTACTGGTGCCACTGCCCTTTAGGCTGCATTTTTTCAAAAGGTTGAATTTACAGAGGAAGAGAGAGGCAATCAGGAAGATAAAGGTGTTAGGTTGTTACAGGAGAGAAAATGCCACAGGGCTAAAGAAAAAAATTTCTAATGTGTTTTTCCACCAAGTCAATGAACAGTTAAATCTGTCTCAGAGACACGGACACGACAGCATTGTGCGTGCAGTACAATTGAACGTGCAATTTGGTTTTATTTTTCTACAATAACAACCTGTAGTAAATACTGAACAGATGGTATGTAGCTTTCACAAAAAAAAAGCAATGTGCTTTCAGGAAAGAATATGAACTAATTTTTTTTTCTTTTTGTGAGTTTGAACTTAGTACCACAGGTTCTAATTTGATTCATATATAAAAAAGAGAGTCAGTTTAACAGAATCGAAGAAAAGCAATAGAAAGATCACTTTGGAAACTTGTTCCATTGCTGCGGGTTATCAGTTATTAAAAGATACTTAATCTTTATTTCTGGGCAGCTCTTCTGTTTAGATTATTTAATTCAATTATGATGAGATCATAAATATATCCAATAATGAATGCTCTTGCTCAGAATAAAAAATATGTCATAATTTTTAGGATATTAGTTATGGTTCTAATCTTTAATCACTAAAGTACAGAAGTCTGAGACAACATTGAGAGCTCATGGATCTGGGAAAAAATGTCAAATGTTTATCATATTTCAATATATATTATCTATCTATATAACTGTGACAATTAAACATCATAACTTTATTATGTTTCTCTATACTATATCTGAAGCAAAGGAAATCATATATTTAACAAGGCTTCATATCAATTATAAGGTCTAAAAAACCCTGCAAAATTGCTACATCATTAAATAGGAAAACAACTCCTCTTTATCCTAATTAAGAGATCCTAGTTGTAAAAAATGTACTGGTGGAAATAAATTGAAAAGGCTGGATTTTGTAGATAAGTTTTTCTTTACACTAGTAAAGTATAAGTTATTATTTTCAAGAATTATAAGCATACTTATTCACATATAATCAAAAACGAAGTAGATGAAGGCCATTCATCTAATATTTCTGATGAGCTATTTGAAAGTCTTTTCAGAATATTATCACATTTTAAAAGTTTCTTTTAAAATAAAACACAATAAAAGATGCCTACACGAAAATCATGAAGTACAACATGCTGGTTCCATATACAGTCTGAAATATTTTAACCGAACCAGTTAACATAGCCTTCATGGCATTTTCTTAATTATTGTGTTCAAACCCTTATACTCTACACTTAGTAAACTTCACCTGCACCCTTCCAAGATGCACCCTAGGTGTGGACCCACCATTCACCCTCCCTCCACCCTTCCTCCCCCTCCCTTACCCTCTCTTGCCCTCTTCCCCATATTCTTGTACTGAGGTTGGGTTATAGCCTTCATATGAAAGCTGTAAATTAGTTACATATTGGGGCCAAGTACATTGGGTACTTTTTTTTCCATTCTTGGGATACCTTGCTAAGAAGAATATTTTCCAGCTCCACCCATGTAAACATGAAAGAGGTATAGTTAAAGCTTATATTTCTATGCAACATCCTGTTGGTCTTATAAACAGAACAGACAGCACCTCCTTTCACCTGCATTATAAACA
>CAUYPK010138221.1:0-38646 GCA_963574355.1 Loris lydekkerianus
CAAAATAAAAAATAAAAAAATAAAACAAAAAAAAAAAAAAAAAAAAAAAAAAAAGAGTTAGGCTTTGACATTCATACTACTGGCCCCGTTTCATAAACAAGAAAACTGAGTCTGTTGGAGGTTCAATCACTTGCACAAGGATATCCAGATACCAACCAGCCAGGCCAGGATGTCAGCTCAGGCCTGTCCGAGCCTGTTCCACCACTCCTCAGCATTGCCACATTGAATAGCATTTCTCTGGTACATCTGCCTCACCAACAAGGCTGTAGGAGCCCTGACAATATCAAATAGGCTTTGCCTCTGAATTCCCAGCCCTAGGCAAGTGCCTGGCACAGAGTTAGTGTCTTACAACAGGAGGAAGAGGGAGAGCAAGAAAAGAGGTCACTGGTGGCTGGTGTGCTAACAGAAAGCTCCCTAAAACCAAACCCTGATGTTCAGGTTCTTCTTTTAATTCATTTATTCTACCCAGGGGACAATTAGGATATACTGTCATCCACATATGACCTAAAGGTTCTGTGACCCTGCCCCGTAAGACATGCTGGCCCTAAGACTGTGACATTCCTTCACCAGGCTAGGAAGGCTAAGCCGGAAGGGCAGTCCTCATTCCCCCACACCCAGGTACAAGGCTGAGCGCAGGGGGGACTCTCAGTGTGCCCCCTTCCGCAGCCCACAGCAGCCTCCTCAGCATACGGGCTCCATGGTGAGAGGCAGAATGTTCAAGAAACCTCCGGCCTGAGGTTTCTCAAAAGCTCTTAAAGGGACACCAAAATGCCTAACTCACTCTTTTTCACAAAACAGATTCTTGAGGAAACTCATAGAACTTTTATACTGAGGAACTGGTCTACAGAGAAGAGGCTTAGTATGAAATGACAAGACACCACCACTGGTTTCAAACTACCATCCAGGTATCGAACAGTTTGGTCCACACAACACCACTTTTCTGTGTACAACCCCTAACGGCACCAGGCCCCACTATAGCCTGTTTATTCCTTTTCTGACAGACTGCAAGGCCGCAATTCTGAAAACCATCAAGTAGTTCTGCAGGTTCTTAGAGCAGGGAAAGGAAGTAGTCGGCGCCCTGAGCTCACATTTAAGAGAAAGGCCGAAACCGCCATCTTGTGGCCACTTTACAAATTGCATTTTTCTTGGCGCGGGGGTTGGTGCCCTGGGAGAAAGAAAGCAACAGAGAACAAGGGGGCTTCTCCCCTTTCATATCGGTGATTGATCATAAAAGACCACAGTAGAATGCTTCCTCCCTGCAAAATCTATCCATGGGAACCAATAAAGAAACTGTATGATGAATCGGTAAAAGCAAAGGTCTGAAATCAGAGCTGCCTGCGTTTGAATCTCAACTTGATAATGACAAACAAAGCAACTTTGGTCAAATCACAGGCCTGCTCGGAAATTCAGTTTCTCTAGTGGTTAAATGGGGATAATAACAACATATCTCATAAAGTAGTTAGCAGGACTAAACCCAATCCTGCACACAGTTCCTTAGCACGGCCCCTAAGACACAGCATGTGCGTTATTTCTCAGTGTCTTGATACCACTGGTAAGCAGCAGCATTGATTACATGTGAGATGGAAGCAGAGGTGGGGAAGGGGAGGGCTGGTACCCCACAGCCTAAAATATACGCATTTATTAGGAGGCACGCTTTGACTTCAGAGAGGTTAAAACATGAAGCGAAGAAAGATCATTTTAGAGCTTAGATCATGCTGCACTGTGAGTCCAACTGAGTCACTTGGGCTGCCCTGCATCCAACCCATGGGGACACAATACATCATGCTGACGGCTGGCAATCTTTTCTGGAAGGTCAAAGGGGTCACCTCCTCAGGCCCTGAGAGGATTCAGCGCATTCCTATAGCCATCTGAGTGGTCAAACGCTTCTGGGAGAGGGTGTTAAAGTCCCAGAGACTCACAGTTTCTCCTATTTCCCCACAATCTGACAGCTGGTTAATTGGTAGCTGCTGACAAATGCAGGTGGGTAGAAAAATAGCCACAGAGCAGAGATCAGGAGGCACCTGAAGATGATAAAGGTAAAAACGGGGTCAGTGCCTGTAGCTCAAGTGGCTAAGGCACCAGCCACATACACCAGAGCTGGCAGGTTCAAATCCAGCCCAGGCCCGCCAAACAACAATGACAACTATAACCAAAAAATAGCCCAACGTTGTGGCAGGTGCCTGTAGTCCCACCTACTTGCAAGGCTGAGGCAAGAGAATTACTTAAGCCCAAGAGTTAGAGGTTGCTGTGAGCTGTGACGCCTCAGCACTCTACCGTGGGGGACATAGTGAAACTGTCTCAAAAAAAAGATAAAAACGGAAGAGGGCACCAGTGCATGAGGAAGGTGAAGGATTTTCAAACACTTCCGGAAAGATACTTGAAAGGCCATCTGGTAATATTCCCGGTTCAAAAGGTACACCCTAAGCGCCTTTATAGTAATTAGTTTTACATAATCCTAGCGTTATAATTGTGGCCATACTCAAAGTTAGCATTCCTCAAAACCTACTCGGTGCCAGGCACAGCGACTAGGACACTGTCTGATAATGTTAAATTAAGCGCAGTCACTCCAGGAAACATTTCACGGAAGAGATCAGAAGCCCAGAGGAGCCTAGTAATTCGCCCTTTTTCAGTACCAGCATCCCAGCATCCCTCTTCAATTGAGGACTGCCTTTCCCCACACCTCTCCCTCCTTAGGTGGTTCTGTAAAGCGGGGAGGGCCATGCCGGGGCCCTGGGTCTCGATGCCCACCCACACCCACCCCCTCTCAGGAGGTAGGGCAGGGCCATAGAGACTAGCCAATCAGAGCTCCAGCATCACTCTAGCACATTGATTGGCTAAGATATGGACACATGACACAAGAAAGCCAATCAGAGACTTCACAAGATTTATTGAGTGGAAGTTGGAAAAAGAGGCCATTTCTTCTTGGCTCACACTCCATGAGGGTTTGAACTCGAAGAATCAGAGGGTTTCCTTGGGATCTTGTGAAGAAAACCTACCTGAGACCAAAGCCAACACAAGGAAGGAATCAGAGCAAAGCAGTGAAGTGACAGGGCTTTGTAGTGAAGACTTTTCTGTTAACTCCTGGATCTAGCTCTTCCTGGTTACAGGAACCAACTCGTTCTGATTTTGCCCCAGTTAGACTCAAATCTCTGACACTTGCAATCTATAAAGATAAAAAAAGGAAAAGAGAGTAAGATCCAGTTGCAGAAAATATTAACAAATAACTTTATAATTATGTTAACCTTATAATTAACAAGACTTTTAAACTAAGTGACAAAGGATGGTGGCCTCAGAATTCAACATTGGGACAATTAAAAGTGTAATAAGGGTTAGAGCCATGGAGTCCAACCTAATAGATTAAAATTAAAAGCTAGCATGGAAAAAAGCCTCTCCATCGCAAAGGTCAAAAAGAAGTAATTGCTGAGCTTAACAGAGCCCTTTCTATTAGGAAGAATATTACCAAGTGCATTTCTGTTAGTGTTGTCAGATACTTCTCTGAAGCCTGTGTGGCAATATGAAGATATCTTCAGGAATTGCTGAATAAGCCCTAAGCCAACAATCCTATTTCTAGGAATTTATCCTATGGGGAAAATCTCAGTCAAGGAAATTAATATTAGCATGGAGATGTTCACAGCAGCATTATTTACTATAGGTAAAAATAATTAAATTTTAAAAACTGGTTAGGATATAATTGAGTATATTATGGAAGATCCATTTTATTATATATAAATAGACAGAGCTAGTTAAACTATTCATGTGCAAACTATAAAAATTTTATTCAAACATTTGTTGAACACCAATAATAATTTACCAAGTTTTTATTGTGGCTTGTTTCATATGCTTCCTGTCATTTAATCCTGGAACCATTTAAATGTTAAGTACTTTTTTATAAGCCCTTTTATAGGTGAGCAATCGAAGGCTTAGAGGAATTGATAACTTTTTGGTGAAAGTGGAAGGTATTTGAACCCAGTAGTGTGAGTCCAAAGTCCACACACATGCCCACTCTGCTGCACCCTATGGACCAGGGGTGGGGCCCAGAGAGCCTCCCGAGTTACATACAGGGGCAGCACATGCCTTTGTGGGAGCTGCTTTGACTGTTCAGATGTCCTTTCCAGCTCATGTTCTACATGGAGGTGAAGGAGGGAGCTTTTACTCAGCACCTTCCAGGGACCTAGCCATGTGCTAGCTACTTGGCTTCTATAGCCTGGTTTTACCTTTGCAATAATACCTGAGTGGGGAATCTGGGCTTGTGTCACAATCCTTCTCTATTTCTAAGGAAGATTGAGAAGTTGCTCCAGATCA
The DNA here is from genome assembly GCA_963574355.1 of Loris lydekkerianus. NCBI lineage: Eukaryota > Metazoa > Chordata > Mammalia > Primates > Lorisidae > Loris > Loris lydekkerianus. The sequence continues at coordinate 4,303 of CAUYPK010138221.1, forward strand.
GGGGCACAGCCCCTTTTCCATGTGTGTAACAAGCAGATGAACAGGTAAAACCATAGAGACCTGCTTAGTCAGAACAGGAGGTAGGAAGCTGGGGATGGTCTGGGTAGGGTGGGAAGGGGTGGAGGGTGGTAGAAGGACATCTGTGGTGTAAGTTGGGGAGAGAATGACATGATCTAAAGGGCTACCATTATTGCCCCTTACTCTATGCCAATGCTATCCATGATCATCTCATCCTAATAATGGGCCTTCAATCCCATGGCATTATTAGCCCATTTTACAGATTAGGACACTCAACAATTAAGTGGCACAAAACTAAATAAAGATCTGTTCTCTCTCCACCATAGCAGGGGCCTCTCTGGCACCCAGCATGCTCCACGGTTGAGTCTGGGGTATATGTCTGAATACTGGAGTCAGAGGAGCTGGAGTGGTGTACCCCACGCTGTTCCCTCTGCCCAAAGTTCCAAACGGCAGCAGCACAGCTGACAGGAGACAGCAGCCCTGCGTCCCACTAATTGTCCCCCTTTGTGGTGTTCATTTAAGGACTCTGAAGAATCCAATCTTTGTATCTTTTCATGGTTAAAATTCTACATAGAACCGAAATGTCAAAGCAGCCACCAAGCCTGTCTTTGTTAGGTTTCTAGGCAGTGAGGATGCTGCGTTGTAACACTTAGCACTCATAGAGAAAGGGCCCGGTTTATTCAAAGGGGAATGCAACAAGAGCCTTTTTCTCCCAAGTGCTGGCAATTTCCGACTCACTTTAATCCCCGGGAAAAAAAACTTTGGATCCCCTTTCTCCACATTGCAACGTTGTTCCTTCAAGTTCAAAAACTGTTGGTGGAAGCTTTTCATGAGTAGTCGAACAATTTCCACTTTCCACCCCATTCTAGTGGAATCAGCTTGGTTTTCAGAACCTCAAAATCATTTTTGAAAAAGCCCAGTGCACTCAGAAATATGTACATTTTTAAAATTCAACTTCCTGAAAATCAAAGAATCTGATGTAATCCAGTTTCACAAACAAGCCCCAACTGCATTCCTCAAAAAAAAAGGTGCAAGGCAAAGTTTCTCAGAAGCCACTCAATGAAGTGAGCTTCATGTGCTTGTCCTAAAAGAGGATATTTATCCCAGAAGAAAAGCCAAAGGCAGGCTTAGACGCCTCCATTCTCCAGACATCTACTCCTAGGAAGGAAATGGACTGTTTTCAGCTGAATGACAAATAAGCAGCTTTTTAAGGCAAAGACCTCGTGACTTTTCTGGGCCTGAAATTCCCCTCTGGGCCAATCATCATCATCATCATCATCACTGTCAAAACTATCATTTCTAGAATGACTAATATGTGCTGGGCCCCACCTGAGATGGGTAGCCCACTATTTCTTCAAATCCTCCAACTTTCCAGGCAGGAGAAATGCTTATCCCCATTTTGCGGATGGGGAAGCTAAAGCTCAGGGGCTCTAAAGAACCACACAGCCAGCCAGTGGCAAAGCTGCCGGACTCCAGCTGAGTCCTTTTTGCCTTGACATCCTGTGCACCTGCTCCTCTCCACGCCCCACTGGCTCGGCTAATGAGAAGAACTAGGAGCCTGGAGATTAGGCTGTGAGGTTGAGGTGGGAAACGTTCCTCCTCAAATGAAAACTGAAGACGCTTTCATTTGATTCACCTGAATGGGCTGCCGAAATAAATGTCCTCTGACCAATTTCTCCAGAAAAATAATTGTACTCCAGACTAAACCCTGCTAGAGAATCTTGAGATCCAAAGGTGGCATTGGTCCAGCCATTTTGTAGGACATTTTAACAGAACATATTATCATTTAAAATGTCTATTTGGGGCGTTCTACAAAATACCTGACTAGTATTCCTCAAAACTCAAAGTCATCAAAAATGGGGAAAGTCTGAGAAATTGCCACAGCAAAGAAGAGCTGAAGGGGATATGATGACTAAATGCAACATGCTATCCTGGTAGGACCTGGAAACAGAACAAAGTCATTAAAAACTAAGGAAATGGGGCTTGGCGCCTGTAGCTCAGTGGATAAGGTGCCAGCCACATACAGCAAGGCTGGTCAGTTCAAGCCTGGACCGGGCCTGCTAAACAACAATGACAACTGCCATCAAAAAATAGCCAGACGTTGTGACAGGCATCTGTAGTCACAGCTACTTGGGAGGCTGAGGCAAGAGAATCATTTAGGCCCAAGAGTTTGAGGTTGCTGTGAGCTGTGACATCACAGCACTCTACCAAGGGTGACAACTTAAGACTTTGTCTCAAAATAAATAAATTAATTAAATAAGAAAATGGAACCTGAAATGAATTTACTTAATAAAAAAAAAGTTTTCAAAAATATCTAAGGAAATGGGATTAAATATGGAGCTCAGTAGTGCTAATGTATCAGTGTTGATTCATTAATTATAACAAATGTGCCCTGTTACAGGAAGATGTTAGTAATAGAGGAAACTACATTGGTGGAGATACTGAAACTCTCTGTGCTATCTGCTTAATTTTTCTGTACATGTAAAACTATTCTGAAGAATAACATTAATAGACTACTAAATGTGTTAAAATCCAGTTGAATAATTATTCTTGAAAAGTGAAATTTCAGATGAACAAAATACTGTCCAGTTCTAATCAATACGTTCCCCAGGGAACATAGTGAATATTACATTCAATGGATGAGCAGACATGACTGGGGACATTAGTGCACCCTGCTTACTGTAACAGAGAGCCTGCAATTGTTCACTTATGGGGAACACGATGAATGAACTGGGAGTCCCATCTCTCTACCTTTCCCAACCCAAGGTGCTCTGACCACTATCTTGGAAACTCAGAATTCCTCTAATTTCATTAGTTTCTCCTCTGCCTTCCAGAACACATCATGGAAAGCATCATTTCAAAATCAATGACCCTTCCAGATGTTGCCAAATGTAAGGCCATTGATTCATGATCTTAAGAGCTTTCTCTTAATGCCTTTGCAGTGTGCCTGTCTACCCCACATCTTCTGGAGGTGGAAGAGAGCCCAGGGCCAATTTATCCTCGCACAAAACAGATTATGGCATCCCCTATGAGGATGACAGACCTTCCATCTCATAGGGTTTTGCTTTTAGCCTAGTTGTTTTAAATAGTAAGCATGTACGCTGTGTTAGAGAAGGTGTAGGAAAGAGTATTTCCACTCACCATTGGTGGCAATTGGTGCGATCTCTATGGAGGGGACATTGGCAATACTTAGCAAAAGTCTAAATGTCCTCTGACCAGAAATTCTACTTCGAGGAATTTATCCTGTAATTATAGATGTGTACATGTTTATGCACATATATTATTCATGATATATAAATAAGGGTATTCATTATAAAATTGTAATAGCAGAAGACTGGTCACATTTAAATGCTCCTTCATAGTGAAGTGATTAAATAAATTGTGGTAAATTTATCCAATGGAAAATTATTCAGCCAACAAAGATGAGGTGAATCTAATAGATCTGATATGGAAGGATCCTCAGGAAGGAGAGATGTCCTTCAAGGGAGAGGTTCTATAATGACTAGGGGCTGCCCCCAAGCATTTTTCTTACCAGTCTTTTGCACCCAGCATGGAACAAGGCAGAGCTGAAAAGGACCTTGTCTATGCACCTCCTAGCCTCCTCTGCCTTACCCTGCACCCCAAAAGGCTTCCAGATTGAAAAGAAGGGCAAGGGAGGTAAGCCTCAAGCTCCACCTCCTGGCTGCTCAAACAGCTCCCTGGAGGTGGCAAAGGACTCCCAGAAGGGAAGGCAGGGCTTGGAAGAGCTACAAATATAGACTTCACCACAAGTTTGCAAAGCACCCTTGCTTCCTCCTCCCTGCCTCTCCCTAGGCAGGAAGAGTTGCCCCTAAGGTTAGCCCAGGTCCCACCTGGGACCATAACTATGTGTCAACTCCCAGAACCCCCTTGCAGCAGACATGCTGGTCAGGAGGGTGCCCATCAAAGGCCCACCCACTGAGATGTTCAACATGACAAAACACCAAGCAAAATGCTATAGTTTCTCTAGTTTACATTTAACAAATGGAATGAATGTTTTGAACCCCTGCAAAAAACATTTAATGAGATTTTGTTACAGAACCCAAGAGAATTTACAGGCTTTTTAAAAATATGAATTCATACTGTAGAATGAGGTGGTCTAGAAACAGAGGCAAATTCAGAGTTGTGTGATACCTGGCTTCATTCCCGCCTGTTATTTTTACTTATAAATTCCTTGAAGATAATGTGAAAATTAAAATTTTAGCCCCTCCCTGAATGATTCTCCTGCCAGCTGCCACTCCAGCCAAAGCCTCTAGCTCTCCTTCATGAGCACTTACTGAGTATAAGGCAGAGAACTCAAAAACATACAGAGTCCTGTTCATTCCCAGGATCTGCTTTAGCAAGCCCATTGGGAGGCTGAGGGAAGAGAGGCTGGCTAGGGGGTGCTGGGCTAGGGGACCCAGCTCTACCCCTAACATCGTGGAACAAGGCAGGGCTGAAAGGGACCTTGTCTATGTGCCTCTTGCTAACTCAGATGAAGAGGTTGAGGCCCAAAACGGAAGGGTCACAGCCTAGACCCATATCTGTCCCCAGTTCCCTTCTTATATTCTTCCCATGGAGCCATCCTATCTCTTGTGGAGGCTCAGAGAAAGATCACATTTGCTATAACAGAAAGAGAGAGGGAGGCCATGGCCACTGGAATATCACTGAACCCCATGCCCTTGGAAAGGTAAGCAATGTGTTCAGTGTCAAGGTTGTGGGGGCTGAGTCAGGAAAGCCCCTAGCAGGTCACCTTGCTCAACCTTCTTATTTCACAAATGGGTATACTTGGTCTGGTTATGAGGCATTGAATAGGGGTGGCATAGCCCAGGAGGCTCCCCTTACCTTCCCCTGTGTAATAACAGGAATCTGAGTCCCACAGGAAGCAAGGCTGTGGTCTCCACCCCACTCTCTGTACCCACAGTGCAGTGTACAGTAGCTGCTCCTGTAAACAGAGGCAGAGGTTGCAGGTAGCGCATGACAGGAAGACCAGGGGACCTCACCAGCTGCACTGAGCCCCCCTATAAAACAGGATGCAACAACCACTTCTTTGTGACTATGGTGTAGAGAAAATGGCTTCTTGAATGATTATACTGAAAACTAAGAGAAATGAACAGAAGGCATGTCTTTCTTTTTAAAGTCAGCATAGAGTGTTGGATGACACCATGCTTATTCAGAACAGTAAAAAATAAACTGAGCCATCTCCTGTTGGCCCTGTGTGCTAGGGGAGGAGCATCTGCTGTCCCCTCATGCTGAGTCTCCCTTAAAATGCCCCAGAGCCTTCTTGGTTCTGCCAGGCAGACATGGGGGCCTCCCTCCACGTACCCACTCCCCACCCCATCCACACTCTTTACCACCAGGCACTGGTCATGTACCCAAGACTATAAGCCTCCCAAGGGCAGAACCTGGGGCCAAGGCTTCTCTGGAACACTCCCAGGGCTCAGCCCAACACCCAATCCCTGGTAGGAGCTCAATAAATAACTAAGACCGCCTAAATGAATGGACTCATCATTCATTAAGTACAAAAAACTAATGAATGCAACTTTTTGTGATTCTTAGTGTTGAGGAATCAGAAAATATGGACAAATTCTAACAATAATCTTTTGAAAAATAAGTTACCTTACCCATACAAGGATGACAGGGTTTCCTATTCGGTAGATAATCTCCCCATGAAAAGTCTCAGCCAGCCCTCAGATTCTAGAACTCAGGGCCACACATGGCCCAGAAGGGCTTCTCAGCCATCAAGGACCCGGAGAAGCAAAAACCCTGGGAGGAAAAGTCAGTGCCAAGTGCAATGGGATCAGAACTCTGTTTCAGTTTTGCTTATAGTTTTCTTTTTAAAACCACTGATTTGAATGTGGAATACACACACTTTCATTTAAAAATTTTAAATACATATGTTATGAGATAAATGGTCTCCTTCCCTTTCCTGACAGCCACCCGCCCACTCAGGCAGCTGCCCTGTTGACAGTTCCTGGTACATGTTCCAGGCCTCCTTACACTTACACAAGTGAGGAAGAAGATTGCTCTCCTCTCTTGATTTCACACCACCTGTGGTGTACTATCTGCATCGTTCTCCACCTTGGCCCTTACCTTCTGTAAGCAGTTTTGTTGCTCTTTCAATATACCTTGGGGAATTTCCATGCCTGTGCATGAAGAGCTTGCTCATTATATTTTTACATCTACACAGCATTCTTTTATATGGATGTAATATATTTATTCTACCACACCTCTATTGATGGACATATGGTCATTTCCACTCTCTTTCAAATAATACTGCAGTGAATAACTCTTACATACATCATCTCATGGGTACCCGCACAGTAATTCCATTTTGTTTTTCCAAGTTCTTTTTTTTTTTTTTTAAGCTCTTGGTAGAGTGCTGTGGCATCACAGCTCACAGCAACCTCCAACTCCTGGGCTTAGGCGATTCTCTTGCCTCAGTCTCCCGAGTAGCTGGGACACAGGCATCTGCCACAACACCCAGCTATTTTTTTGTTGTTGCAGGTTCTCCAGGTCCGGGTTCAAACCCGCCACCCTTGGTATATGGGGCCAGCACCTTACCCACTGAGCCACAGGTGCTGCAAGTTCTTGCTTGCCCAGGTTTTGCCTCTTTCATGAAGTCTTTCTGACATTCTCAAGCTCTCACTTCTTCCATGCTCACCCTTGAGTTTATTTTCTGAGATCCTTTGTCATCCAGAAGAAAGGACGCAAGTGGTCAGCCCAGGCTTCCTTCCAACTCACCCCTCTCCATTCTGGGGCATACCCCCAGCCCAGTGCAGTGGGTACTGGGCCCTGTCAGTGATTAGTAAACACTTCTTGAGTGATGCATCCACCCACATCTTCTCTTGAAGGATGCTGCACAACCGCAGCCTTTTTAACCAACAGGTGGCGTTGCTTTCCACCTCTAGACGGCTGAGCCGCTGAGACAGCTAGCTCTCCCCAGGCCTGCTCATCCAAAACGGCACCCCGAGGGTGGGGGGTGGCTTTAATGATGACTTCTCGTTCATATGATGGTCCACTACAGCTCTCTACATGATCCCCACCAACATCCCAAGTTAATGACTACAATGTTCTCTGGTTTCCCCCTCTGTCCTGTTCCATCCAGTAGGTATGTGTCAGTTCACGTTGCTCCCCCATCTACTGGGAGACAGAACCATCTAGTGATTATGCACTTGGCCTCTTGAATCAGACTTAAGTTCACACCCCGATTCCGCCACTGCCTTTCTGGGGGACCTTTGCCAGTCGACTTCCCCTGCCTGAGCTGCCACTGCCTCCTCTGCACAATAAGGAGTAGAACAGCGCACACCTGTGGAGTTGGTGTGAGGACTAAGATGCTGCGTGCGACACTAGAACAGCCCTGGGCACATAGTATTCCCATCCATGTTATGTGGGTACACTTTGCCCAAAGTTGTGGGCACCTCACTCCTGAAGCCTTCCCTCATATACACAGCATGTTAATCTACACAGTGTACCCAGGAACGTCTCCTGCAGCTCTGCACACACGAGGAGCTCATTCCTTTCCCAGAGTCTGCACTCACTAGGGCCTTGTCTGGAACATGTCCCCTCTAACTCTCTCCATTACCAGCTCCTTCTTATTCTTCAAAATCTCACAGTTCTTCCCTCAGTGAGAATAGGTTTCTTCTGGTTTCCCCCATGATGGCCCCCTGTTTATTGAACTCACGACCACTTGCTATTATCTTACTGTGTATTTACTTATGTAACTGGGGTCTGTTTCCTGTTGGAATGAATTAGAACTCCGAGAGGGACCCAGGGAGGCCACCATCAATAGCTGGTGAGTGACAGGGTCAGTGACCAGTGTGTGCAGGCAGAGCTTCTCCGTGCTCCTCTTCTGCCATCAGGCAGACTGCCAGCTCTCTGAGGGCAAGAAGGGGTCTTCTCCCACCACGTAGACTTCAGCTGACACACTGCCAGGGCTCGCTGGAAAGAACCAGACTTAAGGGAGCAGCAGCGAGTAAGTTCAGAGGGCTGCTGAGGACTTGGCAGGAGGGAAGAGCCCCCACACTCCCACCCCAAGCGTACTATGGGGTGATCCCTGGAAATGATAGAGGTTTGCTTCCAAGTGGCTTTCCTTAAAACCAGTCTCAGGTCTCTTCCTGCTAGCGGCTGCCTACCTGGGCGTGCCTTGCCCTCAGCAACTGCGCCACTCCCACTGGGCTCTGAGAAGCCTCTCCTCTTCCATGGCACCCAGGAGCATTCCCACTAGCACAGGAAGCCCTGCCCACTCTCATTCCTGCTCTGTGGAGAAAAACCCACTTGCACTGCTCTTTCATAAAGGGAAGAGGCACCCCTACTCAGACAGCTGCAGAGATCTCTAAGCAAAAAAATGTGATTCAAAGAGTCCTATGGGTTCCTGCTTAGAATCATCCTACAGCAGTCAGGCCCTCCCCATTCTGTCCACTAAGTAGAAAATGTCCCTGTGCCAAGGGAGAGATCTGCCTTAGACACACACCACTCAGGAGCACACAGCTTCATAGACAGAACAGAATCTCTCACCCAGGCTTCATTCTCACCTTCCCCCAGGATTTTCCTATAGCCGGGAAGGTGGAGACATATGTAACAGCAGGCCACATAGCAATAGTCTTGCCAATTAAAATACATCCAGATCAATGTCCACATTCAACTCCAAAATATGGCGAACATCTCTTCACTGGCGAACATTGTTCTAGACATTGGGAAGACAGACAAGGTTCTGCCACCACACGGAACTTTCAGGTTAGTCAGAAAGACAGACAGGGAAGTGGTAACAACTCTATAAACTACTCCCAAGTGGCCTGCTTGTGCAAACAGAGTGATGTGATGGAGATGACCAGTGGGGCTAGAGGGTGCTTTGACCAGGGCCATCAGGGAGTCCTCCACAAGGTGACCGGGATGGAGGCTGGGAAGGAGCTGACACAGGATGGTGCTCCAGGCAGGGGGAACAGCAAGTGCGAAGTCCCTGAGGAACATTAAAGGCACTGACAGAGACCAGTGTTCTGGGACACAGAGGGCAAGGAGAAGGGAGCTGGTGATGAGGCGGAGATACCCCCACAGGTCAGTGGGAGTCAAATGCAGAGCTTTGCCACACAAAGTTAAAATAAAAGTAAATAAATAATAACAATAATAAATAATAAAGTTAAATGCACCACAGTTAAAATAAAAGAGGTAATTTGCTCTAAATGCAATGGAAAACCTTTGAAAGGTTGTAGGTGAGGGGTTTAAGTGATTTTTTTACTAACGAAAAGTTGACTCAAACCTCATGGCAATGCATAAATGGATAAACTGAATAAATAAATGAACTGAGCAACTACTGACTTAATGAACACAAGTAACCTAGGGTCTCTCTGTGCCAAAGTCATGCTGAGTTGTGCCTGGACATGGGGACAAGAAGCCCAGGATAGCCCAAGTACTCTAGGACCATGAAGTCCACGCCTAATGAAGGAGAGAGAACGTACCCTTCCCCACCTCAGAGAGGCCACTGGCTTCAGTCTCTGGGCCCCTCGTAAACTGTGATCACTGTGTGGGAGACCAAATTGGAGAGCAGACAGTTTAATGTCACACATCCAGGTGACTTCTCAAGTCCTCCGGTGAGGGTGGCACTGTACCCAAGGGCCTGGAGATTTCCAGCTAATATCCAAGTCCCCGGGGGACTCTCTCTAACCCTCTACCTCCCACTCCCATCTGTTTTTGAGGAAGATCCTGAAGGGGAAGGATTTTTCTCAAGGTAATAGAGGGAACCCAGCCCTCTCAGTTCTCACCGAGAAAACAAGACCAGAAACCAGCTCCAAATCCAGCAGCAGACAAGCACAAGCACAGATCTGCTCCTGCAGGGCTCACCCAGTTCCAGGGACAGGAGAGCGGCCCTACCCTGCAAAGTGTGGCTGTGGTTTCCACCCTCACAGCTCCAGCATCTAGCTGGAGATGGCCAGGGTGAGTGTTCAATGAAGCAAGAAAGGGGCAGGAGGGGGTGGCAAGTGAACAAGGTCAAAAGCACCACAGTCAAATTAGACCCGGCTTCCAGTCCTGCTCCCCTGCCTCCTGGCTGGGTGACCTTGAATGTGAGTCGTGACCTCCTCGAGCCTGTCTTCTCATATTTAAAAGGCAAATGAAAATACACAGTCCACAGGCTTGAGTATGGATTTAATAAAATCACACATATCAAAGGCTCTGCTCAGAGTCTCCCTCACAAAAAATTGTTCACGAATACTATTCACATCAACATGGATGATGATGATATGATGATGGAGCCAAGAAGAGTGGCTGACACAGGGCACCCTGGCACGCAAATGGCATGAGCAACCAGTGCTCATGCAAATGGGCATCTAGGACATAACTCCTTAAATTAAGAAAGAAGAAAGACTGGGATATTTGAGAAAGATTCCCATTTTCCTTCTTATTTTTCTTTACTTTTTAAGTAACTGTATTTTAGGTTAATGTAGAGGTACAAGCAACTAGGTCAAAATATTTGATTTAGTTAGGTAGAGTTCATCTTGTGGTTATATTACCCACACAAAAGGTGTGTCACCCCACCCCCCACCCTATGCCCATTCAGTGAGAACACCCCAAAGATTCCCATTTTTCTAAACAAAGTTTTCTGCACATCTCTCAAATTAGCAGGAAATCTGATTTTGCCAGGTTCCCAGCACTCTTACTCCCACCTGACCCCAGGAGAGCCACCTCCCAGCTCCTACCCCAGGACACCTCTCTCAATGGTCACAGGTGTTGTGGTGAGCAGCTTGTGGCTTGGACTTTGAGAGCTGGTGTTGTCACCACGGTAACCCCTTTCCTCCCCCTCAGTGCCCAGAGAGGAGACTGGAGGGGTCTGAGGGAGCAGAAAGAGTATCACATGGCCAGGGCTTTCACAGAGCCTGGTGATGACTTACCTGTGGTGGTGGGAGTGCCCTAAGTGGCAAAGATGTGACGGGGTTTCAGTCTGCCCTGGCCCAATCCCCACAGCCGGCGGGGGTAATTAGGGACCACTCCTCCTTGGATTATGGGTCTCGTTTCCCACCCCACTCCTCTTTCATCTCCTAAAGTTACACCACCATAGAGCGGGTGGACAGATACCCACCCAGCAAGCCGTCTGCCAGCCAAGCTCTGAGCATCCAGCAGGGAGAACCATGGCCTGCTGGTGCCAATTCGTGGGCCAACTCTCAGGTTACGGGAGGTGGAGTAATCCCAGGGAAGTGGTGCAACCCAACTCCCTGTGCCCTTCTCCCCTAAAGATGCTGAAGGGCTGTGTGTGTGTGCATGCATGTGAACCCCCATGCAGGCCTGAACATCAGTTTCAATGCACGTATCTATTCTCTCTGCAAATATCCTTTGAGCATCAACTATGCTAGGCCAGGAGCTGAGGGCACAGAAGAGGGTGGGGCAGAAAAGGAAGGCCTAGCACATTGGCAGATTCGGACATGTCATCTTGGATCCTTCATTCCCTCTCTAAGGCGGACTCCACCCTTGGCACCTTCTCTCCTCCCCTGTCATGCTACTCATATTTGGGTCATGTTGGGCTCCTGGTTTCTCTAGTGCATCCAGCAAAGAAGGGCTATTGGATTAGTTCATTCCACAGTGGTCTGCCTTATTTCTGTCCCCAGACTTTGGGTGGACCACAGTGCCTGAACTTGAGACTTACTGGGCTTCTCTTCCTATAAGAAACAACCACCAGCCTCCCCCTTACACACACACACACACACACACACACACACACACACACACACATGCAGAACTGGAGCTGCTCATCCCACTTTTGCTGTCTTTCTCACTTTGGTTCATCTTCCTTCTCTCCTGCTCCCACCTGCCCCTGGCTGCCTGTCACCTGGTCCCAGCTTCTCTTTTGCTATTTCTGCCTCTAAAATACTCAATGAATTGTCCATGCTGGCTCTGCTTAGCATCAGCTGAGGCACTCCTGGAGGTGAAATCTAAGCATCGCTATTAAGTGACAGTTTCATCCAGAAGGGCTCCTTCTCTGTTCTCATCTCACAGAATGGGAAAAAGGAATGGAGGGGAGCAGTGAGCACCCCACTCAGCATATCCAGGCCAGTCACATTTTTTGTTTTCAACACACACTGCTAATTTGTGAGTAGATGAATCCACTCATCTGTCCTCAGGGTCAGGCAGCTCTCAGCTCCTCAGGGACTGTGTCTGTCCTCAAGGCTGCCAGGCCCCAGCCAGAATGCTATCCTTTGGGGAAGCCAGTGTGGGCGGGATCCCCCCTCTCATGGCCCCCACCTCCACTTCAGATGCAAAGTGCGCATATGGCTCATCTCCATCTTTGGGGGAGGTTCTGTCTAAAGTCCTCCCAAAGATTCAGATTGTATGACAAATCACGTTCTAGACTATCACAGGGAAAAAAGGGCCCAGGCATTTGCATCATTACCCCCAGACAACAGCTTCATTAGGCTGAAAGGGAGGTTTGCAGCCTCGAGAGCTCCGCCACTGACCTGGGCCTCTCATTTCCCCATTGTCTGTGGGCTCCAAGCCTCTCGCTCTAAACCATATGGTACATTTGGGCATCTCATGCTGCCTTCCAGGGAAAGCAGGCGCTTTGGGAAGCACGTGGGGCAACAGGGGCCTGCCACCAGAAAGTGGGTCCACGGGGCCAGGAGAGAGAAGCCACCAGAGGTCAGAGGAGGCTGGACCCTAAAAAGCAGAGTGTGGGCCCAGAAGCGAGGGAGAGAGGTTCCTCAGCCAGAGGGCTCAGGAGCTAGGAGCCTTGGCATTTCACCCCTTGGGGAGCAGGCAGCCTGTGGTCCAGATAAGTCTGACTGCATCTTGGTGTGGGGGGCAGGGGAATAGCAGTGCTCATGCTAAATGTACCATTTTTTACCCTGGCCCCCTTTCAGGCCCTCAAGTATTTGAAGACCCTTCAGGAGCCCCTAGACCTCAGGCATTTCTCCCAGGAAGCCAGTAAGCAGACCCACAATCTGGCAGCTGTAATCTGAGGCCACCATTCCCCTTCTCCAGTCCCCAGGACCCTGGAAACCTAAAACTCAGGTTGTCCCTGGGGATACCCATGAGTCCAGTATAAAGGGGACTGTGGAGTCGGGACCAGGAAAACCACCTCAACTCCTATCCCTCCAAATCCCATCTTTTGGAAACTCCACTTTCTCCCAGCCTTAAACAGAGGTGGGCACCATGCCCGGGCAGCTGAAGGAGCCCAGTTTCCCATAAGGACGTCCCGTTCCCGGGTCCAGAGGAGGCCCTGCCGCCCCGACAGCACCCCTAAGCCCCTGAGCGCGCTCACGGGAAGGAATTCGTGGTGACCAAGAAATGGGCCGATGTAGGCCTCGCCTGGATGTTTCTTTAAGAGTAGGGGAAGAGAACCCAGAGTCTCCTGGCGTCGCAGCACTTGCACCGCGCTAACAGCGCGGATTAGGGCCAGGATTAACATTTTAAACTCGGCCAGACTTTCTGACTCAAACATCTTCTCTCGCTAATCGTATTACTATCCCTAGGATTATTGCCTTACTCGCTACAGAACAGATTCTAAAATCAAACTGATTAAAGCTCCCTCCTGTTTTCTCTTTGCTCCTTGGGCGGCATGAGTGGGAGGGGAGGAGCTGTCGCTTCTTAAGGAGATGAATTTTAAAGTCGAATTTCACTCTGTATTTTTCTCCTTCTCCCTCGTCTCCTTCCACGCCGGGAGGCAGTAAGAGGGCGACAGGGTTCCTTTATTCCGGCCCACGCCAGCTCCTAATTCCTGGTAATTTATCCCATATTAAAACTTCTTTAAGTAAGAATGGACAAGCATCAGCACCTGCTATGCAAATGCGGCCAAATCCAGCCCGGGCGACGGGGCGTGCGCGCCGGCCCGACGGCAAGCGGCCATTCAGCGCTCCCAAGGCGCCGGCGCGGCCCTTCATATGGAAACCCGGCCGGCGGTGACAGATTGCGCCGGGCTCCGCGGGCCTGGCCCGGGGCGGGGCGGGAGGGCGGGGGCTGCGCGCCCTCCCAGCCTGGAAGGCGCCCGTGGGGAGTATCTGCACCTCTCCCGGGGGCTTTCTCCAGCGAACTCTTTACTTCGAACCCTCTTTATTGTTTTCTAATAAACGCCCTATTTTAGTGCAATGCCCACACTCCTCGACTTTCCCCAGAATTGCTCCTTATTCTGCATCCTGACTGTCTGGGAGGGTTGGAAGGTACTAAACCACCTTCCCCACTGCTTTCATGCAGGCGCCCTGGTCACCTAGGACTGGCCCGATTTTGCCCCGGGGGCCCCAGGGATGGGGGTGGAAGGGGAGAGATGGTTGTCTCTGGCCCCAAATCCGTGCCCGGGGTCCGGGAGAGCCCGGCGCGCTCCCTACCCGCGGCCCGAAGGAGGAGGCAGGCCGCGTGGAGGCGCAGCCGCGGTCGTCCTGCGGATAACAAGGATTAGTGTGTAGGGGACCTTTGTAGCCGTTTCTGTCCTCACGTGTCTGGAAGCCGCGGCTCAGTTGCCTCTCGTGCAGCCCTAATCCCCTCACGCGAACCGGAGCCTGCCTGCGCCCGTGTCCTCCCGGGCTGTCGCTCGACCCGCGCGGAGGCCAGGGAGCCCACACCCTGGGCCCACGCGCCCCCCGCACCCCCCCGCGGGCTCTCCGAGGCCCGCGCCATGGGAAGAGCCACGGCGCGAGGGTCGCTCGCGCCAGCCTCGGGAAAACCCCCTTGTTCCAGCCAAGGAGTCTTTATTTGTGGCTCCATAAAAGAAATCCAGAAACACTGGAGCAAAACGGCGGTGGCGGCGGGGGTGGGGGCGCGCGGGCGCGGCTGGAGTCCCAAAGAGACGCAAAGTGATAAATACATTGTTTAGGGGCCGCCGCTCGGTCCGTCCCTTGGGGACATAGAAAATGAGGCGCTTTCCTCCCCCCTTCAACTCGAGGGGAGTACCAATAATTCATGTATGTTATAATTCTTCATCGCCCCTAGGTAGTCTGGGAAAACTGGAAGAAAAGAAAATGCCAGAAAGTGATGGTAAAACTTAAGATGCGGCCGAAGTCGCTTTCTTTGCCCCTGCTGGGAGTGTTTGAATAAGAAGAATGCTCCTGGACTGTAACAAGCAAAAAGAATGAAGAAGACAAAAGATTTCCAGAAAAAGGTTTAGCTAGAAGACAAGGCAAGTGAAACTGAAAGGAGAAAAAAAGCGTTTACAATGTAACAATAAGTCTACTAATCGCTTTGATATATTATACAAGCCCAAAGACCCAAAACATTGTGTAATTATTTATAAATGACTTCTCCACTCCTGTGTATAATGCAAAGGAAAGAATAAAACTGCAGGCTACTCTCTAAACTATTTCTAAATAGACCTGGTTCAAAAGAAGGCAGAAGTGTTTGAAATAAAATAATTAATGGTGGATTTTATGGTTGTCTCATTAAAACATTTTAATTACTACAAACAAAATGCATTTGTGTTGGAACCCAACTTGAATTTATGTAGCCAGGCGTTAAGGTAAAGAAAAGCAAAGGGAAAACACTTCAGCTATTTCTGTGTTTATTTCTGAATTATTTCCATAGACCAATAGTTGGATTCCATTAGGGTAAATTTCACCGTGACTTCTTTGGTCCACACAAAGAACAACACGCTCATGCAGTTTTCCCACAGTTGACCTACTAACATCCAGAGGAAGAAGTGCTTTTTGAATCTTCACTGAAGATGTTCCTAAGAATTCAGACACATGCAGCAGACAAAAATGAAACTGCGCAGCAAAATTAACTCTGGCTGTAGCGACTTCCTGCGGCAGGTGCAGCCTGGATTTGGGGAACTAAACCTACCGACAACAGCAGTACTATGGTTTGGGGGTTTGTTTTTATTTGAACCCAGAGGATGATTTAACTTCAAGAAATCTATTAGACCAAAACTCCGAGGCTTTGAAGGCGGGTCTGTATTGATGCGTGGCCTCTGGCAGCTGATGTGAAAATGATTCCAGGTTTTTCTGCAGAGGGGTGGGGGCAGGCACCTCTGCACTTCCCTCTCTTCAGTTCAGGGTCTGCACCCTTGTGGGCCCTGTCTGCACAAGTGTGCACACCCCCTTTGCCTCCCCTACTCTCCTTTGGGCACAAAAAGGACATTGTTTGACCCGCGACTGGCTCAAACCACAAACACATCAAACTTTGGGCCAGCCCTAGCGCATACTGTCCTTCTATGCCAGCGCAGGCTTGAGACCTCCAGTCAAACTTGACAAATGCTTATGGAAAGAATTTATTTGCCTGCAGAATTGCCCAGTGTTATTTTGGGAGGCATTTCTTACACGGCACAAGAATAAAGCAGATTTGCACCAGGGCTTCCGCTGGAGCCCAAGATTCATGTCACATGTAAGCATGTTGTACACAACCAAACACATCAGCACACATGCCGAGGAATATTCAAGCAGACATCTCAGAGGTGGGAAATGCATACAGACAGCACTGTATTTGGCAGGGAAGGGGCTGAGGGGGCCTCCACGGATTTCTGGAAACCATGGATAATTTGCCATTTTCCTTGCTCTGTCACTGAAAGACCCCTCTGTTTCCCCCTCTTGCCTTGTTTCCCCCCTCACTGCCCCCCTTCCCCAACTGTCATGGGTCATCAGTAAAGAAAATAGGGAATTGTTTCTCCTTTCCAACCCCACCCTTCTTCTCTTATATGGAAACACAACTGCATATCTACAGGGGTACTAAATGCACTGAAAAGAACATGGAGCCTGTGTCTCACATCACCCTTCACCCCTCCCTCCTTAGCAACTGCACCTTTTCCTTCCTTTTTAAAATAAAAAAAAGATTACAACGTTTTCTTTCTAAAATGCTACCCACAAAACCCATGCCATCCCTCCCCCCCCCCCCCAGGTAGTTGCAAAAAGAAAATGATAATCAAAGTCAAGCAATTCTATTTAGAAAGAGTGGCCTCCTCCACAAGTTGCTGCAAAGCTCCCCATCAAGCTGCCCCTACAGACCCTGGTATTGCCTGATGGCCTCATGAAGTCAGTGGAACGCACTGCCCTGTTGCCAGTGCCTGGGTGGTTGAGTAAGGTGCCAATGCCATTCACTGCTCCTGTCATAAATTGCAGCTTCATGTGTACTGTAAAAACAACAAGAAAAAATCCACTTTGCCTTGTAACCCCATAAAATTGGATCTACACGTGGGTGCCACAGCACTCTTGAAATTAATATTCTATCCAAGCTACTGGAGAGAAAGGAGACTAACCAATATCAGGTAGAACAATTTGTAGGGGAAAGTACATAATGTGCTAGTGTCCCCTCCCCCAACCCATTTGGATTATCATCGCATTATTTATAATTTCCAGGATGCTAACATCTCAGCCTTAAATGTTTCTGATAACTAGCAGGGAAGCCATTTGGCTCAGCCTCACATCCACAAAAGGGCTCTATGCCTGTGGACATTAACTCTAAATGAAGTCATAGGCACGGTCACTGAGACTCTAACGGGGAGAAAGAAGGTGTTCAACTACAAATTTAAATCTGGAGCCACCCTACATCTCCTTGCCTGCAGGCACTGTAATTTGATAGCCATTTCAAAATTCTGAAAATGTCTTGTGATCAGCACAGACTACTATTTTTTTAACATACTACTTACTCTATTACTGCTGTAATATAAACAGACCTCTGTTTACTAATTTATCACATTTAAACACTTTAATTTGCCAGCATTTCTCCCCTATTTTGGTCTTTCTTCATTAAAAAAAAAAAAAAATCTCAAAAGACTAGAAACATCCAATGCCTTGCTCTCCACGTCCTCTGTCCTCTGATAAGCAAGTGAGATCACCTCCCTACTGGTTCCACCAAAATCCCAATCTCCAGGGCTGGCTGGAACAGGTATGCACCTTCTGGCTCCACCATGCCTTTCAAGGATCTTTCTGTCACCTTCCTCCCCTAGTTGTCATGAGAGAAACCTCAGTCTTAGCATTCTTAAAGCACCTCTGAGCTGTCACATAAATGTGCCTAATCTGCCTCAAGAGTTTAGACAACCACAGGACAGACAGATGGATGCTACAGCAAGATATGTCTCCAATGTGAATAAACTGGCTCGAGCTAGTCCAGATTTCCAGAAATTCTGATTCCAGGAGTCCTGGGCAGGGCCTCCCAACATCACTATCACCTCAGGTAATCACAGTGTGAGAAACCCTGGCTTTCATCCTTAGTCCCTTGGAACATCTGCCCTACCTAGTCACCCCTACCCCCCAGCAGCTTGGCAGCTGAATGTCTCACACATCAGGCAGCCAGAACACCTGGTGCAGCGCTTGCCACCTCAGCCTCTACTGTGGCTGAATTTATTATATGCCCCCATCACTATTGTGCTCCCAAGGATGAGGTTTCCACAGATGTGCTCATGCGCTAGGCTTGCAGGGATTTGGAGGGCAAACGAAACATATCCTCCTAGAAGGGGCCCAGACTCTTTCTTGTGAATAGAAGCTCTGAGATTATTAAGCTACTCCCTCATTCTCATGCTGCTGGGGCTGAGCTCCATCCTCAGTGGATCTCTCATAGGAGGGACCCCCATGGCCCAGGCACTAATGCCCACAGAGGGGCTGCTAATGCACTGCCCAAAAGCCAGAAACAAGGCAGAGTAGGGTTAAGATGTCTGTTTGGTCAGGTCTCTGAGGTTCAGGCAAAGGAAGGCGACAATAGCGGAAGAAAACACAGACCCAATGCTAGATCATAAGATGTCTTTGCACACGTTTGGAAAGGCTCCTTTGGGCATATGTAGGCACCTTTCCGAAGGTGCGTGTGCCAGGATGCACAGTTTGGTGGGTATAGAGACTAGATTTTACCCCTCACCTGCTCCCTCCACCAGATGACCTTGCACAGGACATGGGGAACTGTTAAGTAACAGCCCTACTCAGAGAAAGCAGCAGTAGGAGGAGATTGAAAAGAGAAAGAAAGGACATGTAGCACTCAAGGCACAGCACAACTGCCCTTTGCTTCTTCCCACTGGGTCCACTCAGAAGTGCCATCTAGACAGGCCCCCACATCACTGCTGTAGTCGCCCCTACGCTCCCTCTGCCTACATTGTCTATTCACATCCCATCCATCCTTCAAGGTCTTTGGAGCATTCTTCTACCAAGAAGCCTTCCCTTTGGGAGGTACATGATGATGATGCTCTTCATATCTGCTCCCTTAGAGGCCCGTGGCTGGTCACCTTTCTGTAGTCACATTTCCCCTTCTTCAAGACTATAGGCCTGCCTGATGCTCCACAGCATCTGGCACAGGGCAGCATGCAGTAGGGCCTTCAGCATCTACATGTTGACTGATTGTGATGGAAGAACATAGAGCAGGGGCTGAAAAGACTCCTGAGTCTGGCCCCAGTTTGACCACCAGTGATTCCTGGGGTGACCTGGAAAAAAGACACCCCCCCCCCGACTCCCACCTCAGTTCCCGTATGGGGTGCAGTGAACAGATGAGTAATCTCCAAGGGTTCCAAGGGTTCTGCTGGTCCTGAATTTTACTCATAAGACTCAGAGCCCAGGGTCCCCACCACCCAAGTTTATCATCCTGGTTACCCCAATGTCCAGTACAGTGCCTGGACAAAAGCAGGCAGTCAACTTGGACTGTGGGTTGCCTCGAAATAAAAACAAGAATAAGTCTCTATGCTTTGGCAAGCTGAGCATTTGACTTGATGTTTTATTTACAAAAGCACAGATAGTAACCTTGGCCAACTCAAGTAGAACATCCCCACGAAGGCACATGAAGGGAGTTCTCATGCAATCAGTGGGAAGGCTGGAGAACCCAGGCTTGGAAAATAGGCAGAGGGAGACCAGAGCCACAGCTGAGGATAGGGTCAGGGAGGAGTTTAGTCAGGGTGTCTGCTGGCTCCTGGCCACCTCTTCCCCTATTGGCTACTGGCTCTTCCAGGTTGTTGCCATGACATAAGTAAACTGTCGCCAGCTCATAGTCTAAATTCCAAAAATGGGGCATCTGATAGACTACACTTAAAATAATGTGGCCACACCCTAATTGTGAGGAATGGGGAGGGGTTCTCGTACATTCAAATTCCTCAATACAAAGGTTCTTCGGGTACTTGGTACGCAAAACACTGAAAAATACCTATTCCATTGGCTAAACCAATTTTCTCTTCCAGGAATTTAAAAAAGAGGTTGTAGTGGCCTGAATAGTGATCCCTCAAAAGAGATTTCCATCCAGAACTTCGGAATGTGACATTACTTGAAATAAGGGTCTTTCTAGATATGCTTAAGGTAAGATCTTATGATCATCCTGGATTATCTGGGCCTGAAGTGCAATTGCAAATGTCCCTCTAAGAGACAGAGAAGGAGAAGACAAACACAGAGAAGGCCAGGTGAACAAAGGGCGCAGAGACTGGAGTGTCATGGCTACAAACCAACAAATGGCCAATGCTGCTGACAGTAGCCCCCAGAAACTAGGAGAGAGGTCTGGAACGGATTTTCTCTCAGAGTCTCCAAAAAGAAGCCAACCCTGCTGACACCTTGACTTCAGACTTTTGAACTGTGAGAGAATAAACTTTTGCTGTTTAAGCCACCGAGCCACCCAGTTTGTGAAATTTTGTATAACAGTCCAAAGAAACAAATACAGGTCCCAGCGGTGTAAAAGATCAGGCTGGAAAGACTGGATTGGGGCCATGGGGTAGCTAACCTGGAGAAAAACAGAGGCCTGAGGCAGACAGAGGACCCCTGGGCTCCTGCTAACTCATACAGGTCCCCAAAGCCCTTGGGCTCCCCAAGATAGCCAGTACCCATCCAACAATCACCCTTTCTTGCATAACCTGGTTGAAACCGCTTACTGTGGCTTCCAATAAATCTTAAGCCCTTCTATCTGACTGTGGGTAGCAGGGGAAGGGGGCAGGTTTGGGAGAGACCTCAGAGACAGAATGCCAGCTCTGGTCAGTCAGCCAGGCAGACACTGCCTCTAGACAGCACAGCTCCACAAACGGGCCAATGCCCAGGTGGCTAGGAGGGCAGCAGGCCTGGCACCAGGCCTGAATCCACCACCCAGATATCAAGGAGAGGGAGCTGGATCCCACAATACAGTGCTGTTCCTTAATGACTATCCCACCCAAGTATGAAGTTGGGGGATGTTTGGGCCTCTGTTACTTAAGGGTGAGGGTTGGTGACCAGAGAAAGTGACTCTTGACATGCAGAGTGAAGACCTGCTGGAATAGACAAATTTATCACATCAAAGATGAAAAGGAGGTTGAGAGATGGGGTTCCACCATGTGCTGGCTGCCTAGCATGGGCTAGCTCTCTCTCAGGCCAGAGAACCCAGGTGCCCTTGCCAGCTCACCCTGTGGTGGTCACAAAGGCTCCAAGCACCACTCCAGGAGACTGGGGCAAAGAAATCCTGACTGGACAGGACAGGGCACAGTCTCACTAAGTCGCCCTCGGTAGAGCGCCGTGGGTGGCGTGGCGTCTCAGGTCGCAGCAACCTCTAACTCTTGGGCTTAAGAGATTCTCTTGCCTCAGCCTCCCAAGTAGCTGGGACTACAGGCGCCCGCCACAACGCCCGGCTGTTTTTTGGTTGCAGTTGTCATCATTGTTTAGCTGGTCAGGGCCGGTTGGAACCTGCCAGCCTCAGTGCATGTGTCTGGACGCCAAGCCCTCTCACACTTCTAACACCTTAAGAGTCAGGGTGGAGGGTGCAGGGAGGGGAAGAAGGGAGGGGATAGAAGGGAACAGCGTGGGCAAGACTCAACCCAACCAGGAAACCACCTGATCCTTTTTTCCACACTCCTCTCCCTATCCTTCACATGAAGGTCAACAGACTCTTTCCGCTCTTTCTTCGTCATCCTGGGTAGAGCAGGGGGGCCTATGCCAGCCCTGTGTTCTAGGCTCTCGCCTGGCCACCCTGCAGCCCATTTAAACGCAGTTTTTCCCCTGATTCTGAGGATGCTGCATAACACAACCATTTATTGAGTGCTCTGTTACAAAAGCGCCCTGTTGAGTGTCCCGGAAACATTGTCATCTCCTATCATTCCCCACAGGGTAAACTTGTGTCCCACTTTATAGATTGGTAAAGTGAGGCTCAGAGGGATTAAATCTGTTGCGCAAAGCCCCGCGGCCACTCAGTAGCTGGAGTGGGAATGCGAACCCAGACTCCCAGTGGGCTGCAGGTTTCTGCATCTCGGCTGCTCGGCTCACCCTGTCACGCCTGGCGCGCCCCGCCTCCGCATCCCAGCGCGGCGTGGGTCGCCCGCCCCGCCCCGCCCCGCCCCGGGAGGAGCGTGCCTCTGCAGCTAATCGCCGGTCGCCCCCGCCTCCCTTTCACCTCCTGGAGACGACCTGGTCGGCTTAGCCTGAGCTGGCCCGGGCGGCCGCTCCACGCCGCCGATTGGCCGGCGGTAATTACGGGCACACTCCTGGAAGGGGGAGGGGCGAGGGCGGCCTCCCGCGAGCATAAATTATGCAAATACCCGGGCGCCGCACGGGGCTGACCTGACGCCTCGCTTCATTCACCCCGGCTGCCGCGGGGGCGGAGGTAGCAAGGGAGGGGGGTGCCCATTGTTGCGCCGGGTACTTAAGGGGTCCTGAGGCCGGTCGTGTGCCACACTCGGTGCTCACACGAGCTGATCTCATCGTCGGCGACATCACTCGGGAGACTGGCCGGGCGCGTGGCCCGTGCAGGCGAGGCGAAGAGGCGAAGCCAAGTTCTCTGCGCTCTCCTGAGCCACTCTAGTTCTTCGCACGCGCAGCCGGCACAGAGTAACCCCGGGCCGTCAACGTAAGTGCAGTGGCCCTGCCCTCGGCCCAGGCTTCGGTGCTCTGAGCGCCTTTCTGTCCATCCGTCGGTCTGCCCAGCGCCACGATGCCCGCTCCTCTAGAGACCACCTGCCTCTCAGACCTCGACTGTGCCAGCAGCAGCAGCAGCAGTGATCTGTCCGGCTTCCTCACCGACGAGGAAGACTGTGCCAAGCTCCCGCCGCCAGCCTCCGCGTCGGGGCCGCCTGCGCCGGCCCGCAGGAGTACACCCGGGATCTCTGGGGCATCCGACGTTCCAGGGGCGCAGGACGAGGAGCAGGAGCGGCGGCGGCGCCGGGGCCGGGCGCGGGTGCGCTCCGAGGCGCTGCTCCACTCGCTGCGCAGGAGCCGGCGCGTCAAGGCCAACGATCGCGAGCGCAACCGCATGCACAATTTGAACGCAGCGCTAGACGCCCTGCGCAGCGTGCTGCCCTCGTTCCCAGACGACACCAAGCTCACCAAGATCGAGACGCTGCGCTTCGCATACAACTACATCTGGGCTCTAGCCGAGACTCTGCGCCTGGCGGACCAAGGGCTGTCCGGGGGCAGTGCCCGGGAGCGCCTCCTGCCGCCGCAGTGCGCCCCCTGCCTGCCCGGGCCCCCGAGCCCCGCCAGCGACGCAGAGTCCTGGGGCTCCGGTGCCGCCGCCTCCCCCTGCGCCGCTGCCGCCTCGCCGATCTCTGACCCCAGTAGCCCCGCCACCTCCGAAGACTTCGCCTATGGCCCCGGCGACCCCCTTTTCTCCTTCCCAGGCCTGCCCAAAGACTTGCTGCACACGACGCCCTGCTTCGTCCCTTACCACTAGGCCCTTGGTAGACACCCTAACCTTTCCCCTCCCTCGGTCAATAGGCAATAGATGGGGCCTCAGCTGTGGCCCCCAGTCTAGGTGGAGGGAGGAAGCGGGAGCTTTAAAGGGGTGGGGGACACCCGAGCCGCTTGTCGGGTCGCAGCACCCTCTCTGCGGCCGCCTCTTGGTCTGTTTCTCCAGCCCTCAGTTCTGGGCCCCTCCTGCCCGCCCCTAGATGGCCTTTCCTTTTGCACTTTCTGAAAAGTGACCCCAGCCACCACTTCAGTGTGATTTAGAAAAGGGACAGATCAGCCCCTGAAGACGAGGTGAAAAGTCAATTTTACAATTTGTAGAACTCTAATGAAGAAAAACGAGCATGAAAATTCGGTTTGAGCCGGCTGACAATACAATGAAAAGGCTTAAAAAGGAGAGACAAGGCGCGGGCTTCATGCATTATGGATCCCGCCCCCCACCACTGCAGGCTTGCTCTAGGAAGAACGGGAGACTCTTGCTTAGCTGTTCAGGCACCGGGCTGGAGAGTACTTTAATTTATTCAAGATGCTTCATTCATATGAAAATGTATTTTTGTACATAAAGAGTTTATTCTATTATGAGCTATCAAAGTTTACATTTTGTACTGCAGATGCTTCGTGTAAATAAATACTAAGTACAAAATAAGTCACTGAGTTTCTTGCCTGATGTTAGTGTCTCCCCGGCTTTGCTGGCCTTCCCTCAGTGGCTGGACCACTGAAGTGAAACACTATCCCGCCCACCTTCAAGCCCTCCAGTCTTGTTTTAAAAACAATTAAAAAATAAAATGCACTGACTTCCACCAAGAAATGGGTAAAGACAGACTAGGGCATTTGGGGTCTATCGTTTCCTTTCAGTTGTAAACATAAGGGAGATCGTTCAGGCTCTGCCTAAGCCAATTAAGACTTTTTAGTAGGGAATTAGCCCCGGATACACAGCTACCTGTAGAGGTGGGGGCAGTGGGAGAGTCTTTCTTTTGAGGAACTCCACATCAGCTGGCTCTGTGTTTCAAAGAGAGGGGATTAGAAAGATCAACAAAGTGTGACCACTGGCTAGGAAGCACCAGTGCCAGGTGGGCCTAGGCTAGGCAAGCAGAAGGGTCCACTCCTATAACAGCCTATTTAGAGGGGAAAATTGATTTGTAAACAATGCCTCCAAATTGCTGTCCATCCAGGCTGGGTTCCCCCTGGCTGTGAGGTGTGGGATGAATTATGCCACTGTGGTGTCCTGAGTGGGGCCTGCAGCTGCGTAAGACTGTGAGCTAGGGTGTCTGTGCCCCACAACACACACATATCCCCCACTGTGAGTCACAGTGAGGCGGCATGCAGAGGGAGGCCTTGGGTGCTGGGCTTGCAGCAGCCAGTCCTCAGGGGTGATAGCCAGAGCTTTCATTTGCTGCCAGAGAAATCAACCACCCAAACTCAGTGGGAATTTTCCTGGCTGCAATGTGTTTGTCTGTTGTCTGACATTAGCTAACAGTGCTGCCAGAAGCAGCTTTTGTTTTTAATTTTCGAATGTAGATAATTACAAGAGGTAGTTCCTAAATGCTGTCACTGACTCTTAACCCAGCTCACAAGTTACCCTACACTATGACAAAATGTTTTCCCACTGGGTGCTCCTTTTCATGAAGATAATTATTTAGTGGCAAGGTGGGGGTGGGGGGGTGGGAATGGGTTGAGGAAAATGGATTCTATAGTACTATAATGACTCTATTCCTATAATATTAGAACTCTGACCCGAGGGCCAGAGTAAGGCTGCTGACAGTATATTCCCCTTGTGGAGGGATTTGTCCTCCTCACGCACGTTGTGGTAAGTAAGGATGACAGAGTCATAGGCTGGGTCCCTTCAGGCATCAGCAGCCCAGCCATGGGCAAGGCAACCTCCTTCAGATAAAAAGGGTGCTTTACAGAAGATTCTGGAAAGACAGATGTCTTCTGTAATTATACCCAAAGCAGAGACAACGAGTCCTCCAAGAAAAGCTCCAGAAGTTTGGAGGGCTGGAAATAGAATCACTTCTGCTAAAATCTTCAAGGAAAAAGTTGTATCCCTAAAATGACCCAGCCCAGGCCCCCACTCTACTGACTGTCTCAGAATTAATTCAGTCTACTAGCTTTGCGTTTTCTTAGAGCAAAAGGCACAAGCAGTCTGCATTAGATATCCTGCTCCCATACATAGGATGCTTGGAAGTGATTCCCTCTAGCTTTCTGAGGAGCCCAGGCTGGCTCTTAGAGAGGGGCAGGCCTCTGTGGAGAGTAATCAGCCATAATCTAAGTCCACATGTCTGGGACAGGAAGAGAACAACATTTTGTGTTTATCATTGGGCAAAAGCATCAGCAAACAGCTTGTGTAGGCGCTCAGCTCCCGATGGCCAGGCCAGCACTGAAAACCATGGGGAAACACCATGAACACTCTCATTATATAGTCGTTTGCCACAATAGACTCACAACTCAAAGTGCAAGACCCAAAGTCCCTTCCCATAAAGAAAAGTCTTTAACAACATTGGTTTTAGAGGCAACTCTATCCTTGTTGTTTAATACTCTTCTCCTAAGAAAGTAAGCATATACATGTAGCCCTTGGAGCTCTCAAATAGGAAGAAAGGAGAGCGATTTAAAATGCCCCAGCTCAGGGGCCTCTTTCTTCCTTCAGCAACTTCTGATTCATTCACTCATTTCTGCAAAGGCAAGGAGGGAGTTATTAAAATATCCTAATCAATGAGAATTTATAGGGCTTCCTGCTGACAGTCAGGTCTCCCTATCCTTAACCAAATCTTTCACTAAGGAATCAGCAGGCATTTCAGAGGGCTTATTTATTCTCTCCCTTGATCTCTTAATTCGTTTTTGTCCTCATGTAATGTATATTTCTTTACACACTGCTTGCAAGCCTTTGAGAGCCAAGGGAAGGGAAAATTGGGATGAAATAGTAGGAAGATAAAGTGACTCTTCATCAAGCCCTTGCTATGTGCTAGGCACCTTTCTAGGCACTGGAGTGATCAAGACAGACAATGTCCCTGACCAAAAGGAGCTTACATGCTAGTGAGTAAAGAAAACAAATTTGGGAAAGATTGTGGTAAGTGCAGAGAAGGAAAAAAAAAAAAAAAAAAGTAAAATAAGGTAAATAGGAAATTGCAGGGTGGGAGAGAGATTACTCTTTTATAAAAGCTGGTCAGGAAAGGTCTTTGAATGAGGTTATATGAAAGGAAGCCTGAATGAAGAGAGGGAGGGAGCAAACCATGCGTGTGGTAGGCATAGGGGCATCCTTGGGAGAAGGACCAGCAAGGGGAAAGCCTGGGCCATGCACATTGTACTGAGGGCCAGCAAGGAGGTTGACAGAGCTGGAGCAGAGGGCATGAGCAGGCCCAGGGCAGAGAGAAACGGGGGCAGTGCCATTCAGCTTGAGCCTTATAAACTATTATAAGGACTATTTTGTTTTGTTTTGTTTTTTCAAGGTGATTGCAGTCTTGAAAGCAAAGGAGTGATAGGAATTATAGGAATTGCCTTGTACTTTCAAAGGCCACACTGGTTGTGACATGGATGACAAACTTTAGGGGCCAGGGCAGAATCTGAGACCCAACCAAGCATCTATACACCAGTCCTGGAGAAAAGGATATAGTGGCAGAAGTGATGAACAGTGGGCAGAAACAGGACACAGTTTGGAAGTGGAAACTTTAGGATTTGTTGTCAAGTATGAAAAGAGAGGAATGAAAGATGACTTTGAGAATTCGGGTCAGGAACAGTGAGGACAGAGAATCCAGCCCACAAATCCCTCTACAAAGACTGAGGGAAATAGTTATCTTTGCCTGAAGTTAGCACCCAAAGCAAAATGGAAACACAAGTCTCTGTGTCCATAAGATAAAGACAGTTTGGTGTTCAAGAGAACCTTAACTTTGGCCAAGTTGGGGCCTAAGCAAAATGCCTCAAAGAAAATTCATAATTAGAGCAAGGCGTGGCTTGTGATGTCATGGGCAGTGAGCTCAATAACATTGTCATCATCACCATCTCAGCTAACACTTACAGAACACTTACTCTCTGTTCTACACACTGTTCTAACCATACTGCACACATCTATTCTTTTAATTCTCACAGCTCATGAGGTTGATTATCATTATCTCTATCGATGAGGGAAGCAAGGCACACTCAAGTAACTTGGTTAAGACCACACAGCAAGTAAGCTATGAAGCTGGGATTTGAACCCAGACAATCTAATCTAGCATTCCTGCTGTTTCATAGACTGTCACTCGAGAAATAACAATGAAACCAAGTAAGAAATGTTATGAGCCACAAGCTTAGCTGTGAGGACCAGACTAATCCAGGAGTAAGCTGGATCATAGCAGAAGGCATGGCCAAAGCTGCCATGTGGGGCCTGGGGCTGAATAGGGAAAATGGCACATTTCCCCCACTCCTCTGACTGAGGTAGGTGAGAACTAGCTTCAGAGGGCTTAAGAGTTAAGCCTGAGTTCTCTGGCAAAGACCTTCACTGTCAGTTTACAGGGCATCCTCTTATGAATAATCAATTTATTTGCCAATGCATATTTGCCTAGAAAGTCCTGTAGGTCTTACTGCAGCCTGGACTTCCTGTAGAAAGTATTGCTGGGGTTGCTCCAACCTCAGACAAGCAGGAAATCAAAGCCCCAAGTTCAACACCAAAGAGACTAATATGGAAGATTTTAACCTAGAAGATGTTCATGGTGAGTTTTACCAACTGCCTGCAATAACCATTAACCAATAATATGATCAGGTACATGTCACTTTAGCAACTGTCACTTGCTAGAGAGACTCAGGACAAACACTCAAGCACTGAGCTTACCTGCTGCTTGCTGGGCTGATGGACAGGCACCAGGCAATCCTGGAGGCAGGATGCCCAAACTGGATATTAGAGTTTCAGATGGCTGAGCTTACAACATCCTTTTTGGTAGGGACACGGCAGTATTGTTGCCTGCCAAGGTCACTCTCCAGTTGAGGTGAAGCCCTCTGACGTCTGCTGGCCTTGAGAGTGAAGGCCATGTATCCAGATAATGCCAAGGTGGTCCCAACTCATTAAGGCACAAGCAAAAGATAGAAGCCAGAGCATTTATTGCTTTATCAACTCAGATTTGATCTTCACTCTCTAAAGAGCTGCAACTGGCTGATAATAATTTCTGCTTGGTTCTGTTAAGCTCACCTTGACACAGCCTGAACAGCTACTGTACCCAGCACATGGGCTTGGTGGATTGTACTACTGTTCACAGTTGCTGGTTCCCTCCCCACACTTAATAGCTCTTCTGCATAAGCTAATGATCTCTCCCATTCTAAGGGCTGGTCAGGACCTGGCTTTGGCCAATGGGCTATAAGCACACAGGGCTATGCCACAAACAAGTGGAAGCTTTTATTGCACTTGTGTGGTTTGTCTCTGTCTCCACCTCTGCTTTCTCCAGATTCTGCTTTCTGCTTGAAGACAGCAGAACTGAGAAAGTGGCCTCCCCTTCAGCTTGAGCCTAAATGAGAACTATGTGCTCAAATCCTTATCTTAGCACCTACTGGAGAACCCAAAACCCAAGATAGACCACATCTTAAATCTGTTCATATCTTTCTCCTCAAGACACCTGATAAAAGCATTCTGTGCCAAAGAAAAACTATACCTGGCCCTTCCTACAACTAAATCCAGATGCTTGGTTTGTACACTGACTCGCCCCCTCCATATCACCTAGCCTTGGACCACAAGAGCCCTCTCATAACCCCCCAAACATAGCAGGGATTTTCATGGCTCTATGTCTTCCACACACTTGTCTCCTATCTGGCTACCTCCAACCCCTGACTCATCCTTCAAATTGCAGCTCCAACATCATCTCCTCTCTGAAGCTTTCTCAGACATTTTAGGCAGACTTTGCCACTCCATCCTCCTCTGGGAATGTGTCAGTCTCTAAGGAATCTCCAGAATGACAATAAGATGACTGGTGGTTGGGTGCCTCTACTTAGCTTTAAGACAGGAACTGGTCTCCAGAAAGACCAAGGCATGAATAGAGAATTGGGATTTTCAACTCCACCTCCCAATCTCTAGGGAGGGAAGAGGGCTAAAGGTTGAATTGATCACCAATGGCTAATGATGTAATCAATAATGTCTATGTAATGAAGTCTCCATAAAAACCAAAAAGAACAAGTTTTGGATGGGCTTCTGATTAGCTAAACACATGGAGAGTGGCACTCTGGAGAGCGCACGGAAGCTCTGTGTCCCTTCCCCTCATACCTCACTCTGTGTATCTTTTCTCTCTAGCTGTTCACATATATCCTTCAAAATATCACTTATAATAAATCAGTAAATGAAAATAAATTGTTTCCTTGAGTTCTATGAATCACTCTAGCAAATTGATCAAACCCAAGGAAAGAGTCACAGGAACTCCAATTTATAGTTTGTCCGTCAAAAGTATATAGGTCAGAACCTCGGAGTTAGGATTGGCATCTGAAGTGGGGGGAGTCTTGTGGGACTAAGCCTTCAACTTGTGGGCTTTAATGCCATTTCCAAGTAGATAGTGTCAGAATTGAATTGAACTACAGGACACCCTGCTGGTGTCTACTGGAGAATCCACTGTAAAATTGATTGCTGGTGGGGAAAATCCCCACACACATTTTCTTGACCAGAGCTGAAGTGTTGTATTGAGTGACTATGAGATAGGGGAGAAAGGAAAGAAAACTTGAATTAAGAAAAAAAAAAAGTCCTTGAGAGATATGATGTCAGATGAAAGTTTGAATCTACACAAAGAAGTGAAGAGTAAAAGAATTGTTAAAAAATAAAAGTAAAAGACTCTTTTTCCCCCTTATTTTAAGTCACTTTAAAAGATAATTGAGGCTGGGCATGGTGGCTCATGCCTATAATCCCATCACTTTGGGAGGCCACGGTAAGAAGATGCTTGAGGCCAGGAATTTAAGATCATCATAGTGAGACCCCATCTCCACAGAATTTTTTAAAAACTAGCCAGGCATAATGACATGTGCTTATTGCACTTATAGGACTATAGTCCCAGCTTCTCAGGAGGCTGAGGCAGGAGATTATTTAAGCCCCAAAATTTGTACGTTGGTGCCACTGTACTCTAGCCCAGGAAATTTTATGTATACACACACACACACATACATATGTATATATTATATATATATACACACACACATACATACATATGTATATATGTATATACACACACATACATATATACATATATAATTGGCTGTATAAAAATAAAACACATATTAATGTATTGTGGAGCTTATAACATATGTAAACATAAAGTATATGACAAAAATATTTCTAAAACTTGGAGGAAGGAATGGGCAGTACACTCTGATAAGATTTTTCACTTTACAGTGGCGCCTGTGGCTTAGTGGGCAGGGTGCTGGCCCCATATACCGAGGGTGGCGGGTTCAAACCCAGCCCCGGCCAAACTGCAACAAAAAAATAGCCTGGCATTGTGGCGGGCACCTGTAGTCCCAGCTATTCGGGAGGCTGAGGCAAGAGAATCATCTAAGCCCAGGAGTTGGAGGTTGCTGTGAGCATGTGACGCCACGGCACTCTACTAAGGATGATAAAGTGAAACCCTGTCTCTACAAAAAAAAAAAAAAAAAGATTTTTCACTTTACATAAAGTAGTATAATATTCTTTGAAGACAGGTTCAGATGAGTTAGCAATATATATTGTTAACCCTAGATGAACAAAAATATTAAAAGAGGTATAATAAGCCAAAAATGGAAATAAAATGAAATAATAAAAAATAATTTATCTAAAAGACAGTAAAAGAAGACAAAAAAAGAACAAAGAACAAATAGAAAATAACTATAAAGACAATAGATTGAGTAATAAATCCAATCCCACCAATAATTATATTAAATATAAATTTCATTTCACTAAAAGGCAAAGATTATCACATGGGACAAAAGAGCAAGACCCAATTTTATGTGTTATCTATAAAAAATCCACTTCAAATACTGTAGAAAGTTAAAGCTATGTTAAAAGGAAGGGAAAGGAAAAAAATATATAACATGCAAATACTAATCAAAAGAAACTAGAATAGCTATATTAATATCAGATTCAATAGACTTTAGAACAAGGAATTTTCCAAGGATAAATAAGGATATTACATAATGATCAAAGGTCAATTCACCATGAAGACATAACGATTCTACATGAATAAGCTCTTGATTATTATTGATGCGAAAAAAGAACTCATAGAATTGAAAGAACAAATACACAAATTCACAATTAAAGACTTCTAGTATTATCTCTCGGTAAAGAGAAGGCAGACAGAAAAACAGTTAATAATGTAGATCTGTCCAACACTATTTACCAACCTAATCAAATTGACATATATATTGACAGGAATATATATTCGTATATGCTTGTCAAGCACACATAAAATATTTACCAAGATAGACATATTCTGGGCCATAGATCCATCTCAATAAATTTAAACAAATTCAAGGCATACACAGTATGTTCTATGACACAGTAGAGTCAAACTTGATATTAATAAGGGAAAATTTTCTTTAAAACTCATAAATAATTAGAAATTAAACAACACACTTCTAAATAACCCATTAGTTAAAGAGGAATTCACAAGATAAATCTGAAACTATTGTTAATTGAATGAAAATGAAAACTCAACATTTCAGAATTTATGGGACACTGCTAAAACAGTGCTTTGAGAGAACTTTATTAGAAAAGAAGATGTGTACTCAATAACATAAGTTTCTTTTCCTTGATTATTTTTTATTTTTATTTCTTTGCTGCTGCTGTTGCTGTTGTTGTTGTTGTTGTTACAGAGTCCCACCCCTGCTATGGGCAATCCACTGCCTCAGGCTATGGGCAATCCACTGCCTCAGCCTCCAGAAGCCACTGGGATTACAGGTGCTCACCTTAGGCCCAGCTGGGTTTTGCAGTTTTTTAGGAGTTGTGGTCTCACTCTAGCTCAGGCAAGTCTCAAACTTCTGAGCTCAAGCAATTCTCCCTCCTTAGCATCCCACAGTGCTGGGATTACGGGCATGAGCCAAAATAAAGAAAAACTTAACTCAAAGCTAGCAGAGAGAAGGATACACAAGGTTAAACTATTAAGTTTGTGAACTTATCCTAGAAAATGTGCTAAATACCTCATTGCTGAATATCACTACAGTCACCTTCAAAATACTTCCCTTGGGAAGCTATACACTGATGCCAGCACCTACTCTATCCTTCAAAGCACTTTTAGGGTAAGTTCACAAACTTAATTGTCAGACCTCATATAACAACAACTTTGATGCCCATTCCAAAAAAAAAAAAAAGAGAGAGTTCCAAAATTTCTTTGAAAACATTACAGAACTAAGGGCTGATTTTTAAAAAATACTCAATAAGATTGATAAACTTCTAAACAAATTAAGCAATACAAAGAGAGAGAAGAAATAAATTACCAAAAGCAGGAACATTATTACAGACCATACAGTCCTTACAAAGATAACAGGGAAAACTCTATGAACAGCCAATACGTTTGATTACTTAAATGAAATGAACAAATTTCTTAAGAAATTAAAAATTAGCTCTTCATGTAAGAGAAATAGGTAATATGAATAAGAAATTTGTGGTTAAATCTTTCTCACAAAGAAATCTCCAGGCCCGGATGGCTTTACAGAGGAATTCTATTGTATTGGTCATCTTAGGCTGCTATGAAAAAAATACCATAGCATCCCAAGTGGCTTATAGAATGGAAATTTATTTTCTTACAGTTCTGGAAGCTAAAAGCCTAAGATCAAGATTCTGGCTGACTTGGTTTCTAGTTTTAAGTTTTCTTTTCCTCATTTACAGATGGCCTTCTCACTGTGTCCTCACCTGGTCTTTTCTCAGTGCAATTGTGTGGAGAGAGAGAGAGAAAGTGTGAGCACAAGTGTGAATCTAGTTTCTCATAAGGAGACTAATCCCATTGGATAGAGGTCCTAACTTTATAACCTCATTTAACCTTAATTACTCCATGAGAGGCTCCATTTCCATATATAGCCATGTTGGGGGGTAGGGCTTCAACATACAAATTTAGGGAGAGGACACAATTTAGTCCATAGCATGTATCAAATACTTGAGGAAGAAATTGTATCAATGCTATTGACAATTTTTTTTTTTTTTTTTTTTTTTTTTTTTGTAGAGACAGAGTCTCACTTTACCGCCCTCAGTAGAGTGCCGTGATGTCACATGACTCACAGCAACCTCCAGCTCTTGGGCTTCTGTGATTCTCCTGCCTCAGCCTCCCTAGCAGCTAGGACTACAGGTACCCACCACAACGCCCGGCTATTTTTTGGTTGCAGTTCGTGGAGGTTGCTGTGAGCTGTGACAATTATTTTTTTAGAAAATAGAAGAGGAGAGAACATTCTTAATGCATCTTTTGTGGTTGGCATTATTCTAATATGGAGTTCAAACAAAGACATTGCAAGTAGAGAAAGCTATAAGTAATGTTCTTCAAGAACATATATGTAAAAAACCTCAGCAAAACATTAGCAAGTCAAATTCATCAGTACATAAAAAGGGTAAATATGACTAAGTGAGCTTTATACTAAGAATGCAAATTTGGTTTAACATTTGAAATTAACTAATCAACACACTAAAAAGCAATGTAATCACTATAATAGGTACAGAAAAATCATCTGAAAAATTCCAACACCCATTTATGATAAAAATTTCTCAGAAAACTAGAAATTGTTACCAACATGACAAAGAAAATTTATGAAAGAAATGTTCATATTATACTTCACTGTGAAAGACTGAACTAAGTTTTCCCATTAAAATCAAGAGCAAGACAAAGTCTGCGGTCACCACACCTATTCAACATTATATTGAAGATCCTGCCAATGGAATAAA
>CAUYPK010138225.1:0-29205 GCA_963574355.1 Loris lydekkerianus
CTAGAGCCGCATGCGGCTCCCGGCCAAAATGAATTTTGGCTCTTTGCCTCTTATCATTATTTTGTATACTGTGGCTCTTTGCCAAGTTTGGATTTTGTTATGCTGCTTCTGAGGAGGGACCTCTGAGGAGCAATCTCCGAGCACGTAGTCGAACTTGTTTGCCACCCCTGAACTATAGGATGAAGGATGCTGTGACATAAAAAATGTTGAAAAATACCGCCCTAGGGCCTCCAACCTGCTTCATCTCGGAGACCCACTTGACCCTATTTATCAACCTGAAATCGGTCTCTAACCCTAGTACTCACCCTAAGGACCCTAACCATCATCATCTCCCAGGCCCACATGAAGGTAATTATCACCCAAAGCCAGGTCCTAAGCCCAGCCCTCACCTAAGGAACCAGAACCAATCTTCATCCTTGAGGCCTGCCTGACCCTAATTATCACTGGAAGACAGACCCTAAACCAAGCCATCACCTAAGGACCCAGCATCCTCTTCCTACACTCTTTATTGCCAAGACCCAACTTACCATAATTATCTCCCAAGGCTGGGAGCCAATCCTAGCCCTTACCCTGGGGCTCCAAATCCTGTTCATTCCACAGGTCTGCCTAACCCCAATTATAACCTCAAGCGGGGTCCTTACCCTAGCCCTCACCTTAGAGCCCTATCTCTCTTCAATCCCAAAGCCTGCCTGACCCTAATTATCACCACAAGTCAGGCCCTAACCCTAGCCCTCACCTAAGGGCCTGGATCCCTCTTCATTCCCAAGACCCCATCTCACCCTAACTATCTCCCAAAGCTGGGAGCCAACCCTAAAACTCACCCTCAGGCCTCAAACCCTGTTCAGCCCACAGGGCCTGCCTGATCCCACCAGGGTGAAGCTGGGCCCTCACCCTAGACCTCACCTTACGGCCCCATCTCTCTTCAATCCTGAGGCCTGTCTGACCCTAATTAGCACCCAAAGCCTGGTCTTAACCCTAGCCCTCACTCTAGGGTCCCAAACCTTTTTCAACACACAGGTCAGTCTGACCATAATTATCAGCAGAAGCCAGGCCCTAACCCTAGCCCTCACCTAAGGGCCTGAACCCTCTTCATTACCCTACCCTAACTGTCACCTGAATCTGGGCCCTAACCCTAGCTCTCACCTGAGGGCTCCAAACCCTTCTCACCCCCCAAACCCTCTAACACCAATAATCATCCCAAGTTGAGCTCTAAGCCTAGCCCTCCCCCCATAACTGGCTTTATAAGCAAAATTTTACAATTTTTAAGTGTCTTATCTCCCTCATATTACAAAGGCGTTTCTAGTGTTCACATCAGAACTGAAGCAGGCAGCTAAGTAGCCTTGACTGGACAGGGATGAAACAGTGAGAATTATCTCAGCTCCAGTGGCCTCGCAACGGCAGTCTTAGAAAAATAAAGAGACAGAGGGGTCTCAGTACGAACTGCTGAATAGAACTTTGTAACTTTCTGTATACTGATGCAATTCTTTTGAGTTTTTCCCAGGAATAGCAGAACCTGCTGATAGCCCCAAGACAACCACAGCACCTTCCTCTACCAGGACTCCAGAGAAAGACAAGATAAGCGATAACGCCACCACAGATTGTGCTCAAGAGCCACTGAGCCTGTGCACAAGGCTGAAAGAATGAACAAAATTAATCCTTAGCTCATAATACTAAAATCCCCACCCTGGGGAGGAATCTATCCACCATTTTTTGTTCATTAGATGTATGAACTAACATGATTCCTCACTGGGCTTGCGTTCCCTGCTCTCCAGCCCAAACATGCAATGGGGTTCCCTCCCTCCCTTTATCCATTATTCATTTTCACCTACATAAAAATTCCTTGACCCTACTAACTGGGGAGGTGGATTTGAGGTAGCCTTTGCCTCCCCCTCCCAGTTGCCATCACATTCTTTGAAATAAATCCTTTCTCCCTTGACAATCTTCATTGTCTCAGTAATTGGCTTTCTGTGTGGCAACCAACAGTGAACCCCCCTTTGTGGGTCTGTTAAAACCCTACCACAGTGTTTTTCAACTAGTGTGCCCTGACAGGATCTTATGTGTGCTATGACGATTTTTAAAGATCATTCATTAATTATTTTCAAAAGAAGTTCAAAGCACAGTAAATATATTCCTTTTTCACTGTTGTTTTTTTTAATCAACATAATTTAAGTGTGTCGGGGAAGTTTAACATAGGTTGAAATGTGCCTTAAGATTAAAAAACGGTTGAGGGTGGTGCCTGTGGCTCAAAGGAGTAGGGCGCAGGCCCCATATGCCGGAGGTGGCGGGTTTAAACCCAGCCCCAGCCAAAAACTGCAAAAATAAATAAATAAATAAATAAATAAATGGTTGAAAAATACTTCTCTAACCCTTATTTCACTTGCACTCACCTCCAACTCAATCAATCATGATCCATCTAAAAAGGAGAATTCCAATTCATCACACATTTAAGCATAACACTGAGTAAAAAAGGTATCATATGTTTCATGAAAGCATTCTATGAACAAAATGTGGAGAGATAAAAATGGAAAGGGTGCTCACTGGATTATTTGTGACTCTCCCTCCAATCCCAATGTCCTAAAAAATGAGGTGAAATTTATGAAAACATTCACTTACCTGAGACATGGTTTTACAAAGTCCAACAGCCATTCTTCCTTTCCTTTTTTAGTTTTCTCTTTTGGAGAAGAACAAAGTCCCAATAAGGAAGAGTTAAGAGAAAAAGAAAGACATCCCAGCTCTATGTTGTTTCAAGATTCACAAAGATAGAACCATTGCCTCTTTGGATTTCCACCTCCTCACATGAGCCAGCCTCACATTTTCCAAGATCTGAGATAAAGGTCAATGTTGAACTTAATCCCAGAAGCCTTGAATCATATTAAAGTCACACAGCCTAAACTCAAAACCTACCATCCATCCCATAGCCATGGCAATTTATGATCTAGCCTCTGGCTGCCCTTTTGACCTCATTTTCTATGCTCCTGTCCCTTGTTCACCCCACTCCAGGCACACAGGTATCCTTTCTATTCCTCAAACACTGTGTAGGCTCCTCCTTCAGGGCTGTTGCCTTTGCTTTTCCTCCTATCTGCACGCCTCTTCTCCCAGTTGTCAGTACATCAGAGGAACTTCCCTGAAAATTCTACCTAAAGAGAACTCCTCTTTAGTCATTCCCTTTTTCCTTATCATATATATATATATATATATATATATATTTTTTTTTTTTTTTTTTTTTTTTTTTAAGGTTCTTTGCCTAAGTCTCTATGCCTTGGGTGAGACCAAGTTTAAAACCTCCATGAGTAAGGGGAGGACTTCACTTTCAGGAGAAAGTGGATTAATACTCCTGCCTATTGCAAAAAAAGAGGGTCAGAAGAGAAGACAAGCCAAAGCTACGTAGAAAAACCACTGCCTTCAGCCAACACTTCCCCTTTCCTCATAAACTAAAAGATGGTACAAAGTCTTCCTTCCCATGACAGGAAGCAGCAGAGATTATCCACACACCGTCCCTTGCATATAGACTGGGATTTCCCAGTAGTTTGGAAGTAAGATGCTTTTTGGCTCCCAGGATCAGGTCAACAACTAAGCTTCCAAGCCGAGCACTTAACAACTTCGAAATTTTTCTTTGTTTTTATTTTTTTTGTAGAGACAGAGTCTCATTTTATCGCCCTCGGTAGAGTGCCATGGCGTCATACACCTCATAGCAACCTCCAACTCCTGGCTTAGGCGATTCTCTAGCCTTAGCCTACTGAATAGCTGGGACTACAGGCACCCACCACAATGCCCGGCTATTTTTTTGTTGCAATTTGGCCGGGGCTGGGTTTGAACCTGCCACCCTCGGTATATGGGGCCAGTGCCCTACCCTCTGAGCCACAGGCACCACCCTTTATTATTTATTTATTTATTTTGATTGGGATTCATTGAGGGTACGAAGAATCAGGTTACACTGATTGCATTTGTTAGATAAAGTCCCTCTTATAATTGTGT
Source organism: Loris lydekkerianus (assembly GCA_963574355.1). Lineage (NCBI taxonomy): Eukaryota > Metazoa > Chordata > Mammalia > Primates > Lorisidae > Loris > Loris lydekkerianus. Next base: position 3,976 of record CAUYPK010138225.1, read on the forward strand.
CCCACCCCCAAGAGGTGTGCTGTACACTGTGACCCCCTCTATTCTCCTCCCTCCTCCCCTTTCCCTACTTGCTCATTCTCCTACCACCACCCCCTTGTATTAGCTCATCTACTGACTTCATATTAGAATAGAGTATATTGTATTCTTGCTTCTCCATTCTTGTGACAAATTTATCTTTTTTCTTAGCATTTATCATCTTTGGACATGTTATATGTTTGTTTATATTTTGTCTTCCCACACGACTGTAAAATCCAAGGGAACTAGGATTTGTTTGGTGTATCCTAGTGCTAGAAAAATGCCAAAACTATTTTAGGTGCTCAAAAATATTGGATGAATGGGCTTGGCACCTGTAGCATAGTGGTTATGGTGCTGGCCACATACACTGAGGGTGGAGGGTTCAAACCCAGCCTAGGCCAGCTAAACAATAATGACAACTGCAACAACAACAAAACAAACAGCTGGGCATTGTGGCAGGTGCCTGTAGTCCCAGCTACTTGGGAGGCTGGAGCAAGAGAATCGCTTAAGCCCAAGAGTTTGAGGTTGCCACATCACTTCACCAAGGGCAAAATAGTGAGACTCTGTCTCAACAACAACAAAAAAAAAAGTTAGAAAAATATTGGATGAATGAATAAATTTTACAATGCCTCCTGTAACATCTCACTGTTTTTTCTGAGACAAGAGTCTCACTCTGTCACCCCGGGTAGAGTGCTGTGGCATCATAGCTCACAGCAACCTCAAACTCATGGACTTGAACAATCCTCTTGTCTCAGCATCCTGAGTAGCTGGGAATACCGGCATGCCCCACCCCCCCCAGCTTTTTTTTCTATTTTTTTTTTTTTTTTTTGCACTTTTTTTGGCCGGGGCTGGGTTTGAACTTGCCACCTCTGGCTTATGGGGCTAGTGCCCTACTCCGTTGAGCCACAGGCACTGCCCAGTTTTTCTATTTTTTTAAGTAAAGATGGGTCTTACTCTTACTCAGGCTGGTCTCAAACTCGAGAGCTCAAGTAATGCACATGCCTCCGCCTCCCAGAGTTCTTGGATTACAGGCATGATCCAGCGTACCTGGCCTGTCATTATCTCATTTAGTCCTCACAATAATTACTGTACTGACAAGATGCTTAAACAACCAACTCAAAGTGATAAAAGTCCAACTTAAGTGTGACTCAAACTCTCTCTCAAGAGGCCAAGAGATATGAATGGGAAATATTCAACAAAACTTGAGGAACTGATGCCATATATTCCTTAGACAACATATTTAGAGATGGCAGATGTTACCTTTTTTTTTTTTTTGAGACAGAGTCTTACTATGTCACCCTTGGTACAATGCCATGGCATCAAAGCTCACAGCAACCTCCAACTCTTGGGCTTAAGCGATTATCTGGTCTCAGCTTCCCAAGTAACTGGGACTACAGGCACTCGCCACAATGCCCGGCTATTTTTTGGTTGTAGTTGTCATTATTGTTGGCAGGCCCGGGCTGGATTCCAACCTGCCAGCTCCGGTCTGTGTAGCTGGCACCCTAGCCACAGAGCTACAGGCGCCAAGCCAGACGTTAACTTTATTACCCAACAAAAATGCAGCCTGAGGGAAACAATGCTAAGTTTTAATACTAAACCAACAAATTATACAGCCTAAGTTCTTTGCCTTGTTAAAGCCGACATTTTCTCATTGAGAAAATGGGGACAGTTGTGTTTGACCTAGAATTCAGGACACATGACTCCCTAATTCTGGGCCATCCTGCATTAGGCAATTCTGTCTGTAGGAAAGTTATTTCCTTAGCACAGCACATCTTGAAATTGTCTATAAAAGCCTCTGTAACCTAAGAGGAGAATCAATGTAGTCTTGTTGGCATCTGGGAGCAAAAGCACCTACATAAAAAGAATTTTTTCTTCAGTTTGTTTGTTTTGTTCTAATAGCTGTGTATACTTTGGGTAATATGTTTTTCTGTGTTTAAAATGACCCATCAGTCTGTGAAAGAAAGTGTCATGAAAAAACTTGGTTCTTTTTTAACTTCCAGACCCAACTTGACTCTCCACTCTCTTCCCTGTTGGCAAATGACTTTGGGCAAGTTAATCCACCTCTCAGAACCTTTCCTTCCTCACTGTTGAGACTGCATAAGCTAATATCTGCCATAGAAAAATACCACCCTTCTTTCTGCTTCGATTCTACACACACATTTGGAAATGAAATGAGACCCTTTGGTAGGGAGTGGTAGCTCTGTAATCCTAGCACTCTGGGAGGCTAAGGCAGGTAGACTGCCTGAGCTCAGGAATTTTTTTTGTTTTTTTTTTGAGACATAGTCTCACTTTATCACCCTTGGTAGAGTGCCATGGCAACACAGCTCACAGCAACCTCCAACTCCTGGGGTTGAGGATTCTTTTGTCTCAGCCTCCCTAGTAGTGGGGACTACAGGCGCCCGCCACAATGCCTGGCCATTGTTTGTTTTGCAGTTTGGCCGGGGCTGGGTTTGAACCTGCCACCCTCGGTATATGTGACAAGCACCCTACCCACTGAGCCATAGGCACCGCCCTGAGCTCAGGAGTTTGAGACCAGCCTGAGCAAAAGCAAGACCCTGTCTCTACTAAAAATAGAAAAGTGAGCCAGGCATGGTGGTAGGCGCCTGTAGTCCTAGCTACTAAGGAGGCTGAGGCAGAAGGATCACTTTGAGCCCACGAGTTTGAGGCTGCTGAGAGCTAGGACACCATTACACAGTTCCCAGGGTTACATAGTGGAACTCTGCCTCAAAAAAAAAAAAAAAAAAAAAAAAATCTTTTTAATAAAATTTATTAATTGAGAAAGTCAAAACCAAAAACCTAGCTTACTTGGTACATCAGAAAAAAGCTATGGATCAAGGCTCTCTCAAGTACCAAATACAGAAGAGTATTGACAAGGACAAAAGCTAAAATCTCAAACTTGATCTGAGGAGAGGAAAACTGGGCTCTCAGACTGGGCTTTCCTCCCTCCAAAGCAGCCGATTTGAGTATGGCCTCATTACAATATCTTTAGACTAAGTCCTGTGACTCACAGGTGACTGAAAGAAGAAATCCAGATGAAGGTCCCATGTTCTGAAGGTTCCTAGCCCCAAACCAGACAGTTCTATTCAACACTAACGAATCCAGGGCTCCCATTTTCCACTCTCACAATGTGGTAAAGGTCAAGGGAGTTTAGTAATAGAAAGCTAAAACTCTAGAGCAGAACTGTTTGGGTTTGAGTTCTGGTTCTGTCACTTACTAACTGGTGTGACTTGGCAAGTAATTTTAATCATTCTATGCCTTACAATCACAGAATAGGTCCCACACATTCAAGCCCACAATCTCGAATACACACACATTATCACCCAATCACAAACACATATCTGATCACACAATCACACCCACAATCCCACACCTATATACAGCCATGTTAGCACAAAGATAGATGGTCACACATACTCCAACAGAGAGACAATCACACAGCGCCATACCATACAAAGTCATACATCTTGTCACAATTACACTAAATTATATTTGCAGAGACAGATGGTCATGGTCACACAATCACACTTGCAGTGACACACTTTCACACACATTTGTATCTGCAGAGACAAGTGGGGGAACATAATCACACACATTCACGGACGCCACACAATGTCACCCCACAGACTCTCACAAACCCATACACAGTTATACTTTGGGAGACAGTTTCACGCAAACATACATATTCACACAATTATTTCCCCAGAAACAGATGGTCACAGTCACGCACAAGCACACACAGTGATAGACAAAAATTCTGTCTCAGCTGCAGCCTGTCACATAATCATACACAGTAACAAAGTGACGCATTGTCACACACACACGCACAAACCTCCCTGGCGGTGCCCGCCAAGTCCCCATCCCTGTCCCAGCCGGTCCACTTCCAACTCTGCCACGACCTTCCGCTCTTGCCCGCGGCCCGGCCTACCTCACCTCCCAGCGCCGCGGGCTCTGCAAACGGGCCCCGAGACCGAGCCCCGTGACGTCACCTCCCAGAATCCTCTGCGAGGTGGAGCGGGGTGAGGACAGAGGCGTGCAGGACTCGGATCTCTGAAGATCTTAAGTGGCGACATAGGGGCCCCCTCAGACTCCGCGAACCACGAGCCCCAGAATGCTTTGCGCCACGGCCCTTTTGCTGAACTACATTTCCCAGAAGTCCCTACGGTCCGCCTACACTTCGTGCCTTCGCCACAAGCGGTGGCACAGGGCAGTTGGGTAGAGGAGGGCTGAGTGTGACCCTTGGCACTCGAGTGACCCTGAACTGCTGTATGTGAGAAAGCGGTGAGGCTACGCTCGTCGGCGACTGTGATCGAATGCTTGCGAGGTGTGTTGTGTGTGTGACTTTGCTACACACCTTTGTCCTTGCGCACCATGGGGGCGACTGCTGCTGCGGTCTGCGGAGTCAGCTTCTGTATTTTAAAATCATATCCTGTGATTGTGGGTCGTTGTACGAGAAACTTGGCTGTGTCACGCCGAGAACGTGAGAGTGATTGTGGATGGGTGAGAGACTGGCTGACATTGGGAGTGACTGTTTCTCTGTTCTTATCCCAAAAGTCGCAATTTATCTGCGAAAGGTGGCTGAGCTTCTTTCTTTGGTTTCTTCGCTTGAGTCTGGGAAGAGTCTTGGTGTTTTCCACGTATGTATCTGACGGGCTCCAGGCTAATCGTTCCCCTACCCCCACTTTCCGCGGTGAACGGGGTCAGTGATGTCCTTATTTTTATATCCCTTCTCTCCCTGCACCTAATGTGATAGCTTTAACAGAATGGTAGTTAGAGTCCATTTGTATAAGGGTGCTCTTTTGCACCAAAGCCCTTGGTAATTTGGTAACCAATACCCCTGTTGTTCCTCCTATTGTCGTTTCCATCTTTTTCATTTTACAACTTTAATTAGGGCCCAGCTTTGAGAAAACTGTCCACAGTCAGGAGGACAAGAATTTGCACCCCTGAGAAAGTTCCAAGGAAAGCATTATTCTTCCCTATCCCTGAACCCTAAAGATCTGATGTGAGTCAAGATTCTGGTAAGTAGGGGTATGTGGAAGCAAGAGGAAGTTCTTCAGAATCCATCCTTGGAGGCTACACCCTCCATCCCAGGCCACAGAGAACGCTCTAGTAGCTAAAGCAAAAGAGTCCTGTACCTAAGGAATTTGGCTACTAGGGTAGAAATGATTGCTCTCTGCTCTGTGAAATTGGCCAGTTACTTTCAGAAGGAAGCAAGCAATTGTTTTTTAAGGCTCCACAAACATATAAGGGTTCTTTATGATTTTCCTTTTTTTGTTGTTTATTATAGCAATTTTAATAGGTAGGAAGTAGTATATTATGATTGGTTTGATTTGTGTTTCCTTAATTACCAACAATGTTGAACATCCTTTCATGTGCTTCCTGGCCGTTTGTATATATTCTGTGTAGAAATATCTACTCAGGATCTTTGCCTATTTTTGTTGCAGTTTAGCTGGGCCCGGTTTGAACCTGCCAACCTCGCTATGTGGGGTCAGCGCCCTACCCCCTAAGCCACAGGCGCCACCCAATCTTTGCCTATTTTTTTTTTTTTTTTTTTTTTGTAGTTTTTGGCTGGGGCCGGGTTTGAACCCACCCCCGCGGGTCTATGGGGCCCGCACCCTACGCCTTTGAGCCACAGGCACTGCCCATCTTTGCCTATTTTTAAATAAGTTGTCTTTTAGTCTCTGAGTTTAAGAATTATTTTTATTGTTCTTTTTTTTTTAAGACAGAGCCTCAAGCTGTCCCCCTGGGTAGAGTGCTTTGGCATCACAGCTCACAGCAACCTCCAACTCCTGGACTCAAGCAATTCTTCTGCCTCTGCCTCCCAAGTAGCTGGGACTACAGGCACCCTCCCGCCCCCCAAGGCCGGGTTATTTTTGGGTTGCAGCCTTCATTGTTGTTTGACAGCCCGGGCTGGATTGGAACCTGGCAGGTCAGGTGTATGTGACTGGCACCTTAGCTGCTTGAGCCACAGGCACTGAGCCTAGAATTCCATATATATTCTGAATACTAAACCCTCATCAGATATATGACCGTCCAATACTCTGTACCGTTCGGTAGGTTGTCTTTTCACTTTCTTGATAATTTCCTTTGATGAACAAAGGTTTTAATTTTGAAAATTTTGTATGATACACTATTTTCTCTCTCTCTCTCTCTTTTATTTTTTTTTTGAAAGTCTCAAGCTGTCGTCCTGGGTAGAGTGCCATGGCATCATAGCTCACAGCAACCTCCAATTCTTGGGCTCAAGAACTTTTTAGCCTCACTTTTTGCTCAAGCTGGTCTCTAACTTGTGAGCTCAAGCAATGCACCTGCCTCATCCTCCCCGAGTGCTAGGATTACAAAGTGAGCCACCACCCACCCACAGCCTACTATTTTTCTTTTATTGTTCATACTTGAGATATCAAGTAAAAAAAAAATCCATTGCCAAATAAGAGGTTATATTTAACCCTTTGTTCTCTATAGTCTTACAGTTTTAGTTCTCATGATGGTTAATTTTATTTGTCAACTTGACTGGTTAAACATTATTGCTGCATATGACTATGAGGTGTTCCTGCATCTGAATTGGCCATCTGAGTTAAGCAGATGGCCTTCCCCAATGTGGGCATCATCCAGTCCATTGAGGACCTGAATAAAGCAAAAATGCAGAAGACGATTAAATTCTTCTCTTACCTTTGATGCCCTTGTTTCTCAGGTCTTCAGCTAGAACTGAAATTTAGGTACTGTTAGCTACCTGGTGTTCAAGTCTTCAAACTACACTGCTGGCTTACCTACATCTCCACCTTGCAGATAGCAGATCATGGGACTTTTCAGCCTCTGTAACTACATAAACCAATACCTTATAATGAAATCTTGGTGTGTATATAACATACATACACCATCCATTTGTTTCTCTGGCTCTTATACTCAGGTCATTGATCCATTTAGAGTAAATTTTATTATAGACTGTGTTAGAGATCCAATTTCATTCATTTGCATGTGGTTATTCAGTTGTCCCAGCATTATTTGTGGAAGAGATTGGTCTTTCCCCTCAAACAGTTTTGACACACTTGTCAATATTTAATTGGCCTTGGATGTTTGTGTTTATCGTTGGATTGATTCTACTGTATTGGCCTATGTTTATCCATAGTATTCCAGTACCACTCTTTTGATTACTATACCTTTGTGGTATGTTTTGATGTTGATAATTATAATTTTATTTTTATTTTTTAATATTGTTTTGGCTACTTGAGACCACTTGAAATTCTATATGAATGTGAAGACCAGCTTTTCTATTCAGTCAAAAAGCTATTAAAATTTGGTAGGGATTGCAGCAAATCTGAATTACTTTGTGTAGTATTGAAATCTTAGCAATACTAACTCTTCCAATTCATGACCATGAAATGCTTTTACGTTTACTAAAGTCTTTTAAAATTTCTTTTAGCTTTTTCTTTTTTTGTAGCTTTTGCTGTATAAGTCTTTCACCTCTTTGGTTAAATTTATTCTTAGGATTTTATTCTTTTTGTTATAAGTAGTTTTTTGTTGTTGTTGTTTGTTTTTGAGACAGTCTCACTACGTTGCCCTTGGTAGAGTGCCATGGTGTCACAGCTCACAGCAACCTCAAACTCTTGGGCTTAAAGTGATTCTCTAGCCTCAGCCTCCCAGGTATCTGGGACTACAGGCACCCGCCACAATGCCTGGCTATTTTTTGTTGTTGTAGTCACTGTTTAGCAGGCCCCAGCTGGGTTTGAACCCACCAGCCCCAGTGTATGTGCCCGGCAACCTACTCACTGAGTTACAGGTGCTGAGCCTGTCAAGTCTTTAAAAAGTATCACCTTTTGGTTTCATTGATTCTGTTATTTTGCTTATCTCTTTGTTTTTATTATTCTAGTCATCCTGTAGTGCTATAGAAAACTAAAACTTATTCCTCCAATCTAACTGTACTTTTATATCCATTAACTCTAGCTTTCCCTCATTTGCTCCTACTCTTGCTGGCCTCTAGTAACCACTGCTCTACTCTCTACTTCTATGATATCAAAAATTTTAGTTTCCACATATGAGAACATATAGAACATTTATGTTTCTATGTCTAGCTTATTTTTCTTAGAATAATGTTCAAGGTTATCTATGTTGCTGCAAATGACTTTGAGATCTACCTTTATTTTTTTTCCCTAAATTGATAGCCAGTGACCCAAACACTGGACCTGATGATTGCCATTTTCACTCTAATTTGAAATCTTGTTTTGGCTGGGTGCAGTGCCTCACACTTGTAATCCTAGCATTCTGGGAGGCAGAAGCAGGTGGCTCACTTGACTCAGGACTTTCAGATCTGCCTAAGCAAGAATGAGACCCTGTCTCTACTAAAAAACCAAAAAACTAGGGCAGCACCTCTGGCTCAAAGAAGTAGGGCACTGACCCCATATGCCGGAGGTAGGGGGTTCAAACCCCACCCTGGCCAAAACTGCAAAAAGAAAAAAGAAAAACTAGCCAGACATTGTGGCAGGTGCCTGTAGTCCCCAGCTACATGGGAGACTGAGGACAGAGGACTGCTTGAGCCCAAGAGTTTGAGATTGCTGTTAGCTACAGTGACAACATGGGACTCTACTCAAGGTGACAGAGTGAGACTGTTTCAAAAGAAAAAATAATTGTATTATCACATTCTAAATGCTTATAAATTGAGTTTTTCTAGATTTTTAATATGGTTTTAAAGATCTAAATATTTAGGTTTGGATAAACATTTGTGTTATTACAATAGTTTTTGTATTTTTTTTTTTTTTTTTTTTTGCATTAAAAATACAAGACTCTACCTTTCTCATCCCTAATCCTGATGGAATCTGAAGAATCAAAGCAGAGCTTTGAGCAGAGGTGAACACCCACCTCATAAGGTCATTGTGAGGAGTAATGAAATCACACGCAGCGTAGCAAGTGCGTGGCAGAATGCCCAGGATAATACATAATTGACAGTAGTAATAAATTATCCGGGTCAGTATTGCTAGCCCAGGTGTTACCCAGGTTTTCTATTTTTATTTTTTTTATCCTAAATAATTTAATATTATTCCCACAAAATTTCAGCTTACTGATTTTCTGGCATTTTCCTGGCTTATGTGACTTTCTAAATTTTTGGTTTCTTCATCCAGCATAACAAAGCTGCAGTTTTATTGGTGGGTCTCCAGCATTCCCCATAGGCAGACCCTTCCTGCTGTTGCACCAGGCTTTCGTCAGGAGGCCAGTGCAGAGCCAGTAACTCGCCGTAAGGGGCTTCTCTACAGGAACTTTTCTCTGCTGTTCAGAGTTTTGAGAGAACAGCTCCACCGTCAGCTATAAGTCAGCCTGACATTGCTACTATTCTGTCATCCTGTTTCAGGTACAAGACTGTTGAGTGGCAATGTGCACAGTCCAGGGAGTTTTGTGAGAGAAACCTGACTGGAAACAGATGCTTTGTTGAATATTTGAGCAAAATAGATCTTGGATATTTTTGGTTTGGCTGAATATATATTAAAGCTTTCTGATCCCAGGCAGCGCCTGTGGCTTAGTGGGTAGGGCATTAGCTCCATATATCGAGAGTGGCGGGTTCACACCCAGCCCCTGGCCAAACTGCAACAAAAAAATAGCCAGGCGTTGTGGCAGGCGCCTATAGTCCCACCTACTCGGGAGGCTGAGGCAAGAGAATCATCTAAGCCCAGGAGCTGGAGTGCTATGAGCTGTGATGCTACGGCACTCTACCAAGGGCGATAAAGTGAGACTCTGTCTCTTAAGGGAAAAAAAAAAATCTTTCTGAACCCATATCACTTATATTTGTGTTTAATATTGGTAGCTGTATTTCATTGTCACATAAATTTAATCATGACATATTTTAATGTTTTTTCTTTGGTTTATACTTTGGATGGTGGATTCATGGTATGTCACTTACATAGTCACACATCACCCGAGAGATACCACTGCTTCTGTTCATCCAGCTTAGTAGATTCAATATACAAATAGATGTATGTTACCTAATAGGACACTAATAACTCAGAGTCAATTATGTCTTTCAACAGGTGTTACAAAGGTAGATTACGGAGACATATCATCCAGACTTGGTCTAAGGCACAAACTACAATGCAGGCCTTTCTCTTGGTACCTAGAGAATATTTATCCTGATTCTCAAATTCCACGTCACTATTTCTCATTGGGAGAGGTAAAAAAAAAAAAAAAAAATGTGTATTCTTTGTGATTATTACGTTCTTGTTTCTTTATAAAAAGTAACCAACAAGGAAAGGACCTTCATATTAAAATTATGTGACCTCGGGTGGCGCCTGTGGCTCAAAGGAGTAGGGTGCCGGCCCCTTATGCTGGAGGTGGAGGGTTCAAACCCGGCCCCGGCCAAAAACTGCAAAAAAAATTATGTGACCTGAAGAGAAGTTGACAGAGTCTACCTCTTAATTTGAAGTCTTGTTACATTTTTATCATGTTGTATTTTATTAAAAGAAGAATACTCGAAAGAGAATACCACTAACTTTTCATAGTTGGGCACTTGTTATAACATAGCAGTGTCTTGAGAAGGCTTATTATTTTAACAAATTAACCCATTTCATTGACACCATCTACTCCATAAGTTAATGTTCAAGTGTTAATTAGCCTGAATCAAAGCTTAAAAAACTAGAACTGACAAGAAAACATGAAAGACCTCTCATAGTAAATTGTATGTATTTTCAACACACATCTATTTTCCTTTGAGCGGGTTTTTTTGTTTTGGTTTGGTTTGGTTTTTGAAACAGAGTTTCACTTTTTTGCCCTAGCAACCTCCAACTTCTGGGCTCACGCAATCCTCTTGCCTCAGCCTCCTTGGTAGCTGGGATTACAGGCTCCTGCCACAATGCCCAGCTAGTTTTTAGAGGTGGGGTCACTTATCTTGCTCCGACTGGTCTCGAACTCCTGAGTTCAAGCAATCCACCAGCTCAGAGTGCTAGGATTACACGCGTGAGCCACTGCACCTGGCCCCCTTTGAGAGTTTTAAATTTTTCAGTTTGGTCAGTGAGGTTGGAAAGGTTTCTGGTGATGTCTTTAGTTATTTTTCTTAGGATTCAGTAGCAAATTTTCTTGAAACCTGAAAATAGTTGCTTATTAATGCTTATAATTAATGTTATAATCAACTAACACAAAATTAGTTGTGTTGGAATTTAGGCTTTTTATCCCTAGGGTGCCTATACTATAGGACCTGAGAAAAACTTAAATTCCTACCAACCCAACGTAACTACTGTGGTGATTACAGGAACAATTTCATGTGCCCTGGTGAATATCTATAATGTCTATAGAGTATATAATGTCTATAATGTTCTATAGAATTTCTGTAGAATATCATTTCTATAATGTCAGTAGCCGTCTGTCTTTAACTAAGTCTCTGTCTGTATTTAGAAATCCAAATAAGTCCTTCCTTTTAGCCCAAGGGTCTGATTTTTCTTTTTTTAATCTAAAATATTCAGACTCTAGATCACAATTCTCCCAGAAACCCAAATTCTTCCCTCTCTTGGAAAAAAACACACCTGTCTTCACCCCTAACCTTGCTAAATCCATGGTCTTCCTATTCGTTCCCAAGAAACAAAAGCCATTCTTTTTCTTTATTCAACATTTTCTCTTCTACTGACTACTATAGTTATCATTCTTGTATTTTTGTTTTTATGGTTGCCCTATGCATTTCAATACACATTGCAGAATTATTAGTCTACCTTAAGTTACCACTTTCACCAATTTTTCTTCTAGTTTTTGGAGAAGTGACAGGGTACTGTTATATTCTAACAAGAAACACTGTTTTTCCTTCTCTTCCTTTTACTACAGTCTAATGATCCAGGTTTTGAACCATAAATATTCTAGGTATCCTTTCTTAATAATCTTCTCACTCCCTAAGATCCTGCCTTTAAAGGTAGTGATGTTTAGCATAGCCTAGGAGTAGATTATAAATTAGTTTAACTGTTTGTGACCACTGCTATTTAATAGTCTAGAAAAGAATATCTGGAAAGTGCATTGCTTGCAGCAAAGGAATTTTGTTTTTACTAAGTCATGATGTAAAATATTTCTTACCATAAGTTGTGATCAAAAAACTTTGAAGGCTGCTGTCTTTTAAGGCGTGGATGACAGTTCTTTGTGTGCACAGCTGCATATTAGTGTCTGCAGAGTTTACCCATTAGGGAATGGTTTTATGTCTTTGTTATCCCCCCTGTTGTTGCCCACCTTTCTAGTAGATACACAGCTGTTTGGGTATCCCATGCTTTCCTCCCAAGAGAACACAGAACTTCTACTTTTATAATGCAGTCATTTCTTCCACTCATATTCCCTTGCTCAAACTCCTTTGCTTGGAATTTGTCATATTTTTTCAGGGACAATCTTAGCAATTAAAATGCCTTAGTTATACATAGGCCCTTTGTAAAAAGATTTATCCATCCTGGTTTTGACCCTGTAATCCCCTGACTTAAAGAAAGGCTCTAGAGAAGGAAAGGGAAGAATCCTTCCAGGAGCACAAGCCTGTGATTGTCCACGTCAGGGATCAGCACACTTTAGCCTGCAGGCTAAATCCAGCCTGCTGTTTTTGTAAATAAACTTGTTATTGGAATATGGACACGCCCATATGTTTCTTTACTACCTTTAGCTACTTTTACATTACAGTAGCAGAGTTGAGTAGTGCAACAACAGAGACCTTTATGGCCCACAAGCCCAAAATACACTCAGTCTCTACATCTTTAAGAAAATACTTACTAACCCCTACAGGGGTCCTCAAACTATGGCCTATGGGCCACATGAGGCAGTGTGATTATATTTGTTCCCATTTTGTTTTTTTACTTCAAAATAACATATGTGCAGTGTGTATAGGAATTTGTTAATAGTTTTTTGTTTAAACTATAGTCCAGCCCTCCAATGGTCTGAGGGACAGTGAACTGGCCTCCTGTTTAAAAAGTTTGAGGACCCCTGCTAGGATATGCAGTCACTGACAGCCTTCCATATTTTCACTCATCAATCCTTCCAGCTTGCTCCACAGTTCTTGGGTGCCTTTGATCACTTGGAGAGCTTATTGTGACATTTTCTTCAATTGATTTAGCTAAAGTCAAACTGCTCTCACTTGCCTCCTTCCTCCTCCTCGCCCTGTAAGTCTAAATGAAACTTTTCTTCCCACTCCACCTTCCTAAAAGTTTGATTTCCATTGAGTTGACATACCTGGAAACGTGTCTATAGTGTGGAATCTTGCCTTTTTTCCCACTATTCTTTCTGTAGAGCTGTGTATTTCCTTAATAGGTTGTACATCTGCAATCACAAATCTGTATTATCTGCTTAAAATACTTCATTGCAAGTCTTTATGAACTTTTAATAATAAAATGGCTTTTAGAAAAAACATGAAGCCAAGTAGGAAAATGAATCCAACCCTTCTGTAATAGAATTTAATAGGACAGAATTTCCCTCTGTAAGTCAGACTAGCTAGGTATGGACAGGACTGTGTCCCAGGATTAAATCTTCCTAGCACTCAGGAAAAGTAACCCCCTCACCTTGTAGGAGGGTTGTCACTTCTTCAGTCCTTTTGTTCATTCAACAAATATTTGAAAACTTACTATATACTAGACATTATTTTAAGTGCTTGGAATACAGCAGTGAATGAAGCAAAGTTCCTTCTTCCTGTGGCCCATACAGTCTATGAAGGAAGGTACATTATGACAAATACACAGTGTGTCAGGAGGTGGCAGTAAGGGCAGAAGGGACAGAGAATGGTAAGCATGTGCAGTAATGCTGTTTTATGTGGGGAAGTTGAAAAAGACCTCTCACAAGGTGATTTTTTTAAGCAGAAATCTGAAGGCAGTGAAAGAAGCCATATGAATTTCTAAGGAAAGAGTATTCTGGGCACAGGGAAGAACAAGTACAAAGATTTCTAAGATGAGAGTGTACTTAGCACGTTCCAGAAATGGTACAGAGGCCAGTCGTCTAGAATAGAGTGAACACATGGGAGAGTAGTAGAAGATAAGGTCAAAGACGCGGAGGTGGGGGGAGTCGGGGGGCGTCAAATTGCGTGAGCCTGTAGACCACAGCGAGTGCCTTGGATTTTCTTCTGAGTAAGACAGGAAGCCACAGAGAGACATGAGCAGCTTTCATTAGAAAAGGATCAGACTGTCTGCTCCATGGGGAGGAACTGTGTGGGAGAGAGCAAAGCTGTGTATTGGTGAAGGGCAGAGAGTAGAGTAGTCAAGGATTATGGCAAGGTCGATGTCAAGCTGAGACTCCGGTACTGTGGAGCTGGCCTCACTGAGACGAGAAAGTCTGTAGGATGAGCAGGTTCCAAAGGGATTCAACAGTGCAGTTTGGGGCACATGAAGTTCAAGATCCAAGCGAAGATGGTTGAATAGGTAGTTGCTTTTAAAATCTTTTCGTTTAGGGGAGAGATCATTGATGGAGAACCAAACTTAAGGGTTGTCAACACATGGATAGATCATGAATATGTACAAGTGTTGCAAGAAATTTTGTTGTAAAAGAGCAGAGAAATGGGTGGAGTGGCTGGCAGAGACTGTTGTTAAGGAAAGATTTTTTATTTGTTTATTTTTATTAAGGTAAAACTGTGATGTGAATGATCCAAAAGAGCAAATTTGAAAATACAAACGAGGAGGCCAACTTGACACACATTAGGATGGCCACTGTCCAAAAAAGAGACAGTGACAAGTGTTGGCCAGTTATGGAAAAATTGGAACCTTTATCAGTGGGAATGTAAAATGCTACAACTGCAATGGAAAATAGTGTAGAGGCTCCTCAAAAAGTTAAAACTAGAACTACCATATGTTCCAGCAATCCCACCTTTGGGTACATATCTAAAAGATTTGAAATCAGGATCTCAGAGATAATCACACACCCATGTTTATAGCAGCACTATCCACAAGAGCCAGGAAGTGGAAGCAGCCCAATGTCCATCGACAGAAGAACGGATAAACAAAATGTGGTACAACATATAATGGAATATTAGTCATTCTTAAAAAGGACAAATTGCCAGGCATGCTGGCACACTCCTGTAATTCTAGCTACTTAGAAGTATCCCATGAGCCCAGAAGTTCAAGGTTTCAATGACTACTGTAATTATGCTGCTGTACTCCAGCCTAGGTGACAGACCGAGACCTTGTCTATAAAATAAATAATATTTTTAAAATTTTTAAAGAGAATTCTGACATATGCTACAACATAGGGAACCCCAAGGACGTTGTGCTAGTGAAATAGGCCAATGACAAAAAAGGCAAATAATGTATGAGTCTGCTTACATGGGGTACCTAGAGGAGTCAGTTTGTAAAACAGAAAGCAGAGTGATTGTTACCAGAGCTGAGGGGAGGGAGGAAAAGAATTCTTTAGTGGGCACAGAATTTGGCATTTGCAAGATGAAAAAGTTTTGGAGACCCGTTTTGTAATAATGTGAATATACTTAACATTACTGAACTGTACATTTGTGGATGTACATGTTACCAGAATATTAAAAAATGGTCACAGTGCTTATTAACAGGCATGTGTTTGAGTAGATGGGATATGAGATCTGTGCATAAGTGGATGGCATTGGTGGGGGAGGAAGATAGTGGTGGGGAAGGCAGAGGGGATGGGGACAGGTGTGGGTCGTGTGGATTTGGAGGTGGAAGCTGGTGGTTTGTGGTGTAAATGTGAGGATGGTCTCTTCTGCTGACCTGTTCCTTCAGTTGAGCCCAAGATTACCACCTGAGTGCAGAAGGGGTTTTGTGTGATGAGATTTGAGGAAAGACGAAAACAGGTAAAGTAGAAATGTAAGATACGGGAAGGCAGATAGATCATGGAAGGGAGCCATGCGGTGGTGAAACCATTGAGCCTGGTTGTATTTTCTTCGGTGCCTGAGCAGGCACAGACACCCATGTTTGTCCTTCAAGTTACCAAGGCTACTTCAGACTTGACTTGAGCTCCCTGTCTCTGAACTTTGTTGTGGTTGAAGGAATTCATTCTCAAACAAATCAGGGCTGCTTTAAGGTGCTTGAGCCTTCAGTTCTCACCGACACCGCATTAATAAGAGTCTGTTCCCTTTGCTGAAGCTCCATTCCTGTGAAGGAATTCCCAGAGTGAGTGACCTGCCGTTCAAAGTTTGTGGCAGTCACCCTGTAACTCGCCTTCGGAATTGAGAATAAGGAGTTTTTTTTCTTGAAACTGACCCAGTTTTGAAGGAAAAGTTTCAAACAATGCTTAAGCATTGTTAGCTAGGCCAATGTATAGGTGTGTAACAAAGAGACACTTGTCTAGGCCACGGTAAAATTCTGCCAAGGCAGTTTGTGTCTTGCCTCTTGTTGGTCGGCTTCTGGACACGCCCCAGTTCAGCCTCTGTGACCAGCTTGTAAGCCTTGTATGCCCTAATAACACCGCGTCCAAGCTCTGGTTTCTGGGGCTGAGGTCATCCTCAAGAACCTGCCACAGTTCGGCCTGATATCTTGTGCTTGGTAGCATAGTCTCACATGTGTTCTTAATCCTGGCTGCCTGGAAATAATCTCCTTTTTTTATCCCTATGACTGTGTACCTTTGTAAGAAAAATATATCTAGACTGGTTAGTGCCTTATTAAAATATTGGAATAATATTTATTCCAGGATATGTGTTTATTTATAAAAGTAAAGCACTTATTTGTAGTTTTAACTTTGCTCCCCCTTTATCTATCACACAAAATTAGTTAGGCTTTTTTAAAATTTACATGACATGGCAGATGTAGTCTCTCTCCTATCTTACTTGCTAACAACACCATCCTGGGAATAGATTTAAGGCTTTCAAATGTCTGTTAATTTGCCATAAGCTTTTAAACTGCAGCGGTATAAAGAAAACAATATCAAGGCATGTTGCTTAAAATATTCCTCTTAATTTTGATGACTTTTATATAATCAACAAATGTTTAATGAAAACTTGTGCATCGTACCAAGTTCCAAACTGTCTGACTAGAAAGTACCTGCTGTGTGTCTCCTAGGAAGTCAGCAGAGTAGTTATTGAAAGTAATGCCCTTATCTTGGTGGTTAATAGTGTATTCAGGGAGTTAAGCTGCTTGGAATTATTAGTCCAAGGACAGTTTATTGAAATTCTAGATGAACAGCTTAGAAAAATGAAAGAAACAACAAATTAAAAGATTTTTCCTCTTGAATACAACTAGGCAGTGATTTTTTTCCCCCAACATATAAGCCTTTACCTGGGGAAGTGGGGATTATTTCAGACTAGTACCAGGGAAAGTTCAGGCTGATTTTTAGATTGTATGTATGTATGTATGTATGTATGTATGTATGTATGTCTAGTTAACATCTCCAAGTTCTGACATTTTCATTATTCGTTGTCCCATAGATACGAAATGTGGAAACAAATCAATGTCTAGATAACATGGCTAGAAAAGAGAATGAAAAAGTTGGAATTTTTAATTGTCATGGTATGGGAGGTAATCAGGTGAGTATCTTAGTAAACATTTAAAGGGGGTAATTTCCATATTTATTTTTACTTTGCCCTTTTTATCCCATGACATCTTTCAGGAAAGGTTTTCCTACTTTTAATGAGAAAATAATAAAGACCTTTAGGTGAAGGAAGCTTTTAATCTAATGATTTTTTTAAATGAAACATTTGTAAAAGGCCCCTTGTGAGAACTCCATTTACATTGCTGAGCATGAAATTGATTTTGCCCTTTTAACTCAAACAAGTGACAAACAGCCCTACATAGTACTCTCATTGTATTCAGAGAATACAAGCTCATTTTTTCTTTCCTTTGTGTAAACTTAGTGGTGGCTTTTTTGAGTCGTTTTATTCTCTATTACTTTAATAAAAAGTGCAAAAATCACATATAATACTTACATTTTTCCTGCCAGATAATTGGGCATCTAAAACCCTGACTGATTTCTTTTTTCTATTTAAGGTTATGTGTGCGTTTTTGTTTTCCAGGTTTTCTCTTATACTGCCAACAAAGAAATTAGAACAGATGACCTTTGCTTGGATGTTTCCAAACTTAATGGCCCAGTCACGATGCTCAAATGCCACCACCTAAAAGGCAACCAACTTTGGGAGTATGACCCAGTGGTAAGTTACACAGTTGCCTAGAGGAATGAAATTATGTGTGTCATTGGGTATATTTATATACTTTAATGCTAAAGGAATGAATTCTTGTGTACTTTGAATTTGGATTGTTCGTATATACTGAAAATTGACATATGGGAAAAAATAAGTAAATCAAAGATGTTTTAATCTCTCTAATTGTCTTAACAAAATCACAGTTGCCTCCAGTTCCTATGTCCTGTAACTAAGTAGCCACTGTCTTTTTTATATTTTCTTACTAAGTTCTGTAGTGTAGCTCGGAAGAAACAGCAGTAAGTGGGCTTTTTTAATTAATGAGTTAAATACTTAAGTTAAAGGTGGCTGGTGATGATTTTTCAGTGACATGTATAACAAAACTTTTCATATTTAACTTTGCTTTCCTCTGGAGCCTCTCATTCCACCCACCGTACATGATGCTCACTTAGAGGTATTTAAAAGATCCAAGCATCCCCCAGTACATATCTTTTCCCTCCCCTCCTCTCTGCCTTTACTCTGTGGTTCTGGAACCACCGCCTGCGTCTCCATATCTTTCCTGTTAGGATAAACTTCGTTCCTGCTTTACTCTCTGCACACCTTCTTACTGTTCTCTTGCTTTGTGTAATGGAAAGTAAATGGGCATGCCTCTCGGTCCTCCATCCTAGCTCTTGGCCTTGGCATGATACTGTAGAAACAGCTTCTAAATGCAAAGCCAGGAGTATCCCAGTCTCTTTTTCTTTAACTTCTCTATAGCACGTACTGGATTTTTTTTGGTTTGTTTGTTTTGTTTGTTTGAATCATTTTTTGAGACAGTCTCAGTCCCATTACCCAAGCTAGCGTACAGTAGCGTCATGCTAGCTCACAGCAACCTCAAAGTCCTCCTGCCTTAGTCTCCCAAGTAGCTGGGACTACAAGTGCTCACCATGCCCAGCTAGTTTTTGTTATTTTTGTAGACATGGGGTCTTGCTCTTGCTTAAGCTGGTCTCGAACTTGTGTTCTCAAGCAAATCCTCCTGCCTCAGCCTCTCAAAGTTCTAGGATTATAGGCACAAGCTGCTGCACCCGGCCTATAGTATTTACTGTTGCTAAGCAGATAATATTTTAAATTTTCTTATTCTTTGGCTTGAGATTCACTACTGTTTAAGTTCTTTTCTTAACTTTCTCTGTGCTGCTTTATTCTACTCTTACATGGTGTTGCTGCCCAAAGTTATGACTTTAGCTATCTTCTGTCTATACTGTGTCATACACAAACCATGGTCTACTTTAATCATTAATCCACTGTTCCCTGAACATATACTCTTCCTTCTACCTGACAAATTCTACCCATTTTTAAGATCCCAGCTTTGACATCACTTCCATGAATCACAGCCTAAAATTAGCTGTGTGGACCCTAACTTAATTACAGTTTTAATTGATCCCTGTAATACTAGGCTTTTTGTAGCTATCCATCAGTCTTTTCTCTTTTATTAGATTGTTAGATCCTAGAGGACAGAGACCAGGGTCTTCACAGTGTCAGGCTACAGTACAATAATATTAAATCTGTTAATAGCTCCATTAACATGGCCCTTGAAATGGCCTGAATGTTCTGCTGCAGGGTTCCATGGTGCGTGCTACTGCCATTTTGGATGTGATCACCCCATGCATTGCCAGATATGTAGCGTCTCTGGCTGCACATAGTGAGTGCCGACAGCACCCCTCAGACATTGTGACAAACAAATGTTAAAAATGAAAAGGCATCCCACTTTTAAGTTCACTAGAAAATGATCATTTGGCAATATGAAAGCCTGTTTATTGTAGGTTAAAATAAATATGAAAATAGGTAGGGATTTACTTTTTTTACATTAAGTCTAGAGAGGTAAACAGATTCAGTGGCATAGTGGTGTCAGGGATAACATTGCTGTCACATCCTTGGCTTGTCCTTGTAGCCACAAAAATGGTTGCTGCAGCTCTCACTGTTACTTCCTACCTAAAGGCAAAAAGAATAGATGAGGTGAATGTTACAAAACCATATGTATTGCCCCAAATCAGGAAAGCAAAAGCCTTCCCAGGAACCCCTTCAGCAGGCTCTGCTTATGTCTCATCCCTGTAGTGACCCTCAGCTGCAAGGGAGGCGAGAAGCGAGCATTCAGTTTTCTCTTTCTGTGAGGCAGCCAAGACACAGGGTTTGGGAATGGCTGCTGGCCAGCCAGCCCATAACAGGCATTTCAAAAGAAAATGTTTGACAAGACATGTAAGAAGCTGGAGATAATTTGGAATATATAGAAAGAACCAGTTATGAGTTTGAGGTTTTAAAACTTCTGGATCACTTTGCAAGGTTTTTTCCCCCTGAGATAAAATTTTAATGTCACAGACAGATTTCTCCCAAAAGCAGACACCAAGATAAAACTTAGTGTTCAGAATGTTTGCACCTTTTGGATCAATACCTGTGAAAAGGAGAAGGAGAGGAAAAAATTGAGCATGGGAAGAAGTCGAGCTGTTTTGAGGTCCAGCTGCCTAAGCAGGTTGAACAGGAGCCCTGTAGGGGAATAGCCGTTAGAATCACCCAGCCTTTATCTGTCGAAAACATAGCAATCTGGAAAATAATATTTCTATCAATAATTCATAATCTAAACCTAAAATCAAGAAATCTTAGATTTCAAAGATATTCTAGAAATAAATCCAGGATGCTGTTTTATACAAGTAGAAATTGAAACTCAGATTAGAAGTTAATTGCCCAAGGTCACAGAGAAGGTAAACGGTGTGCCGAGATCAGAGACCTGGAGTGCTTGATTCTTGATCCAGGATTCTTCACATAGATACCATGCACTCTTTGATTAAATATGTATGTTAATATATCTTAAGTCTTGTTTATACTATATATTATATAAAATTTATAATAAGACACTAGGCTCTTCTGCTTTGGTACTTGTATCTGTCCTTTCTGGAATAGAATATAGATTTATACCCAATCTCATTTAGAGATTGAGGGCAGAAAGTGGGCCAATAAGTTTTTTCTAGGTTGCAAGTAGACTTTATGCAATGATTAATCACAGCTTTTATTCTCCCTTTCAAAGTTGACAGTTAAGTATTTGCACCTAGCATTAGAGACAGCTGTGGAAGGTGGTCCCAGTGGTGGCTTGTGCATTTGCCTTAATCTTTCTCTGTGGAGACCAGTCAGTGTTGCCTGCATCCTTTGCTGAGTGTTGTAAAGACAGAGCTGACGATATTGTGAACCACTGATCTCTGCACCTGGTGTCAGCAGCCAGAGTCACATATTGAACAAGGTTCTTCACCAGAGTCCACGTCTTTTGAAGGGCTGTTCACCTCCTGAATTATGGGAATTCTGTCTTGATGTTGCAGAGTTAAATACCCAACTGTGTCTCTGATGGGTGTATTTTCATGAATCTACACAAGTGAAATATACATTTTTAGAAATTGAGACATTCTGTAATCCTGGCACTTTGGGAAGTCAAGGTGGGAGGTTGAACCCAGGAGTTCAAGACAAGCCTGAGCAAGAGTGAGACTCCTGACTCTATAAAAAATAGAAAAATTAGCCAGGCATGGTGGCACATGCCTATAGTCTCAGCTACTTGGAAGGCTGAGGCAAGATCACTTGAGCCCAGGAGTTTGAGGTTGCAGTGAGCTGTGATGATGCCACGGCACTCTAGCCCAGGCAACAGAGTAAGACCCTGTTTGCAAAAAGAGGTGGGTGGGGGAATGAGAGAGATCAACTCTCCAGCTGAATTTTTTGTTGTGGTTTAGTGGGGGTTTTTTATATACTTCTTCTAGTACTGCTGACTGTGGGGCTTGATAAGGGATGCCTACTGGGAGAAGCTTTGCAGGGACTTCTGGAATGTTTTTGTTTGCCTTGTTTTTCTTTTACCCGAGACTTTGGCAGCATCATGCATGCTAAGCTTCAGCTCACTGGTTGCTGAAATGTGTTCATGGCTGCGCAGGACATTGCTAGGATACTAGGTTTACCACTTATAAGTGCCATTTATCAACTACTTACTCTGGGCTAGAGCACTTCTACGTACATTTTCTCCACATTTCCTCACAATAACTCAGTGAGGTAAGTGATTTTGTCCCCCTTTTCAGATCAGGAAACTGGATCAAAGATGTATTAATTTTTGCTTAGGGGCACATAGTTGGTATATGACAAGTCTGGAATTGGCTCCAGAAAGCATCTGACTGAAAAGCCCATCCTCTCAACCAGTAAACTGTACAAGGTCTACTTTAAAAAACTAAAAATAATCACAGCCATACTGACTCTCTTTCAGGTTCTGTTCTTATCCATTTGCAAGCATTAAAGTATGTAACACTGAACCTAAAGTCAGTGTTAATGGTGACATCTGTAAATATATACTGCCCTTTGCCTGCTCCCACTTCATACACAACATGGAAGAATAGTAAATGGCGAGAAGTAAACATAGTTGCATGTAGTAATCATTATATATTTTTTGTTTTAAATTTAAATAGTATACAAGAGGCCTCAGGAAAATGAAGGGTTCCAGATAAAAGAATTACATTAAAATAGAGCCATGAGTAAAAGAATCAAATAAATTTGTGTTAACGTTTAACATTTCCTTAGTTATGTAAACTCTAAGGATAACTCTTAATGCAGATTCCTGTACAGCTACCTAAAGTCCTTAATGTGACTGGAGTTTATTATCAGAGTCATTGATGTGGATCGTTATAACATGTATCTGTAAATTCTAATCTGCCCTGACCTTTTGAAATTATAAAACTCAGCATGACAACATCAAATCTTGAATGTGAACAAGCAGCCAGGAAGATGGATAGCTATGACTGTCAGCCTTTTGTTAGGAACCTCCTTTGTAAGTGAAGCACTTCACACTTTAGCCCCATTATTTCCATACCTCACAAAATGTGCTAAAATATGTAATGTGATCCTCATTTCAAAGATGAGAAAATCCAAGATACCCAGGCTATAAACCCAGTCTGTCTAACTCCAAATTCCTATGCACTTATCTCTGTACCATACCACCTCCCTCAACCATAGAGATAGTCTCTGGATTTGATATGGACATAGACTTTATATTGATTATACTAAACCCAGCTGTCTGGACATTCTGATGATTTTAAGTCTTCAGAAAGATCTGCCTTTCTAAAAACTTGAGGTTTGGAATCACAGAATTAACTTGAACAGCCTTATCACAAGAAAATGAGACAATTTTTTAAATCTTTTTTTTTTTAATTTTTTATTAAATCATAACTTTGGACATTGCATTTATGGGGTTCAGGGTATGCTTTGATATACAATGTGAAATGCTTACATTGAACTAAGTAGCACATCCATCACAAAAAATGAGACAATTTTGAAATAGCTGTATGAAAATAGCTTGAGGATCCTAAATTAGGAACCACTAATCTAGCACTTTTTTCCCCCTTAGAAAACTGAAGCACACACACAAAAAAACACCATTTCATAGTGTTATAGAGCTTATGCCAGAATTAGGACTTAAAGTTTAGGTCATTTTGCTGCAGATCCTTTGTACCCCACTATACCCCAGGGACTGACCCCACCAACAGTTTGTTTTTGCATGTTCAGTTGTCCACCTTAACCAGATGTGTGAAAACCACGTCCTTGGGGTCAGTTCCTGACACTCCCCCCACGACTTTGGTATTCGACTATTAATGCTGTCTTTAAAATACGTACCTTTTCTCCATTATCTTTTTTATAATTTATATTGCCCTAAAAGCCACCTTTTCTACAGAGGAATTTAGTAATCATCAAAAATGATGATTGAAGTGTTTTAATGTTTTCCACTTTCATGGTAAGTGTTTTTTCTGTCATTTTCAGAAATTAACCCTGCAGCATGTGAACAGTAATCAGTGCCTGGATAAAGCCACAGAAGAGGACAGCCAGGTGCCCAGCATCAGAGACTGCAATGGGAGCCGGTCCCAGCAGTGGCTTCTTCGAAATGTCACCCTTCCAGAAATATTCTAAGACCAAATTTCCAGAAAAAAAGAAGGATTGACTGGGCTACCTCAGCATACATTTCTGCCACATTCTTAAGTAGCAAAAAAGGAAAAGTGCTTTCCTCCTCCGCAGGATGTAAGGTTTATCAGCCATTAAAACTTAGACTCTTCTAGCTTTTCACTAGCTGTGAACCAGCCTTCCTGTCCCTGGACGTGAAACTGCATAGTAGTGAGACTATGCACGGTGATGTTTACAAGATTGAAAGAATCTTTCATCAAGAATCATGGCAAAGGATATTTAGACAATGAAAAACAATCAACAAAATGTGCTTTCTGGAGAGCTGCATCTTTTATGGTTTGCTTGCACGTCAGTGATTTCTACTGAACGTACTGTCATAATGAAGAGATTTCCAAGATTTTTTTTTTTTCTGATTAGAACTGGTAGCCAGTATATTAAATATTGATATAAAAATAAGTGAAAAGAACTGGAACCAGATTCCAAATCATGAAAACATTTTTACAACAATAAAAAACTATATTAAACAGGGTTTAAAGAAAATTAAAACAGAACTATGAGAAGTACAATTTGTTATAGTATAGTAACATTTCTATATAGATTTTATACCTCAGTGGGGAAATATAACTGATTCCAATGACATTCATTTTATTTTCATCTGTGATCGTCATGGATGCTTTTATTTTCCTTGGGGTGCTGAAATTGAGCTGAAAAAAAAAAGCTCTTTGAATATAGTTTTAATTTCTACAATTTTTTTAATTTGGTTTGTGGGCTGTCAATTGTAATTTTTAATTGCCTTCTGAAAAATGGAGATTTGACATCATGTCTGGGCTCAACTGAACAAGTTAGTATTCATTTGCTCTTGAATCAACCAGCTTATAGAGTTTCTTTCACACATTCACACACATAATTTGTGTGCACAAATTTCTTACCAGATTTTCAACTTCTTAACTTGATTCAGCTGATGATAATGCTTAATACCCAAGATTCATACTACTGTACTACAGATTTGTTTTCACAGCAATAAATCTTCAGTTCTTTATGATTCCACTTAACAAATGGCCTACAGGAGTGATTTATTATTTGGGTATTTAGAGATAATATATTTGATGGTTTTTTGGAAGACCTTTTCCACTCCAAATTTCATGAAGGTGTAGTGGATAATACCTTTGCTGGGCCACCACACAGACACCATTAGCTTTTTCTGATGAATAATCTGTTTTGGACTGTATTTTGGCTCTTCATCTTTATCTAATCATTGTGCAGAATCTTGTGAT